>JALPQI010003676.1:0-82690 GCA_025490895.1 Thaumatotibia leucotreta | reverse complement strand
AACATAGAACCGGGACATTATCTTCAGTACCGGTCCTATCGGTACCGGGAGTACCGGGAAATTCCCGGTACTGAGAGAACCGGGAGCAGGCCCTAATTATAATGATATTAATATCATAATATGGTATTGGTTTGCTTCACCAGGTCATCGGTCTACCTTGTGGGGGGCCTACCCACGCTACGCCTTCCGGTAGGTCGCAGGAGTCCGCTGGATGCGGGTGGCGCAGGACCGGTCATTGTGTCAATCTTTGGGGAAGGCCTATGTTCAGCAGTGGACGTCTTTCGGCTGATATGATGATGATGCTGACGATTGGTTTGCTACCTATAATAACCAGGCTAGCCAGATATAAGAATGATTAATAGTAATATTATACTAGGAATACAACACTACACTTTTCATATTCACAACATATTTATTTCATTAAATTTGTTCTAGCTTTTTTCTCAAAAATATACAGTTGTTTGTTATGACATGTTTATGCTTTTACTGCGGCAAAATATTGAATCAAGTTATATGTCGACGTCTGACTAGGACGTCTGGGCCGCGAAAAATGGGGCGAATATAAAACAGAGTGGAACAATCCGGCTAAATGTTACAGTGGCATTTTGTGGCCGCGGCAATTATTTCTGCTTCGTATAAGTCGTTATTCTTGCATTATTTTTCCAAGCTTTTATTTAGAATCACCTCTCCCGGTTGCTGCCTGAAGTGGTAATCACTCGTCATACTCGTATTGTAAAGTTAATTTGATTGACTTCCTTTCCATGTGCTGAAATGTATACCATACATACATATCACCAAATTCATCTTTATAAGTGGTAGCATTTGTATAAACTACATCTTAAATAGCTAGATATTTAGTTGTATATAGTTCACTAACTTGTCGTAATGAACAGAACAATGACAGACACTCAAATGTATAAAACTATTTCTCAATCAAACCATTTACTATAGAAGTAATTCACCTGTTACTTGTGCGGACAGATGATGCACACAAGATGGCTATCTTCAATATTTTCATTATGAATAAAGCATTGACGAATCTTTAGATGGGTGCGAGTACGGTCAAAGGCATAAAAATTTTGTTAAGTATATACTTTTTCACCTTATACCATTGATATAAGTTGAAAACGTGAAAAATCTACTCTTGACTGTACACAGTTCTGCGAGTATCTACCTAATCTACATTTATATATTTTCACCTGAGTCATTTCAATAATAACTCTCTCTTTAAACTATCTGAATCACCCGAAGCGTTATCGAGTGCTATTCGTATCTTGAATTCCTCAATGATGCTTATTTCTATCTATCTCAAGGAATCATCTGAAACGAATGTTGCGTTAAAAACCATAAAATAAGTAGCTATTAACTAGAATAAAGATTTTTTTTATACAGACTTACAAGTAGATATGAGTATGTATACAGGGTGTAAGTCTAATACGGGCGAAGCTCTTAACGGGTGTTAGTTTACGACATAATAAGTACATTCAAATAACTTTTACTTAAAATAAGAGCAACAAAATATTCCATACAAAATAATTCGGCGCGCAATGTAGAGCAACATACGCGAGTTAAACACTCGTTGACAGCTAATTTCAAAAACAGATGAACAATAACAAAGGTTCGTACCTACATTGCTGCTCCGATACTCTTAATAAAATTCTGAGGCGTCATAATTAAGAATAACTTTAAAAATACCTTGTAATCCATGATTACACTAATGAATCCCATGCCTGGTTTAATTAATTAATCGAAAAAAAAACCAAAGCCGTCAACCTGACACAACGGCTCCGTATTTAATATTTATTTTTTCCCAATACCACGTTCCCTTGACCCCTATAATTACGATATATAAGCCGCAAATTGTCCTGTGCACTTGTATGAATGTGGGTATAGTTCAAGGGATCATATTTTCAATATTCAAGAATCTGTGCCTTGTGTTTTTATTCGACATAACAATGTCAACAAATATGCTAAGACGCTGCTAGGCAACAGTGCGCATTGCACATGCTCCGGCCGACGTCACGACAACGGCATGCGCCGAACGTCTAAGCCAACTGACGGCTGCTGCCACCGCAACGTCGCTAAGCCTTGTTTATCTCCAGGACTGTTCACAGTGAATGCTTATATTGTCTTTTTGTGTTTTTTATAATATTAATTTTAGTTTGTATTGTACTTTTTAGCTTAAATAATTATCACGGAATGTCACTTCCAGGCGATAATGATAACACATCATCAGTCACCAGTCATAACGAGTTTTCTCAGAATTTGTTACAATGTTGTCTGTGCTCCCAACCTAGGTACTTTAAGAACCAACATGGCCTTAAAGTAAACTTGGGTAAAAAACACAAAACTTTAGACACCGCACACAACAACGCCGACCCTACAGTTTCAATAACTACAGGCACTACAGATTTACAAGATATTTCAGAAACTTTATGCCGCCTAAAACATAGCATTCGTATTATAAAACGAGTCCCGAGAGGGGCAAGGGTATCGGTTGCAGATAAACTTACTTCTGCTATACAAAATGTTGTAACCGAAAATTCTTATGAGGCTTGGGAACAACTTCTAACCTTTCCTTATCGAACCCTACATATAAGTGATCAGAACAAAGCTACATCTCTTACCACCAAAATAAAAAACAACTGTCAACATCCACATTCTATCGAAGACCTCAATAGAATAGCCCCAAAACATAATTCGTCCATCTATCAAAACATCGAAAACAAAGTTGGGGAAGGTGACATCAGGGGAGCCGCCCGTTTACTTTTTTCAACTGACCATATTGCTCCCAATAATGAGGAAACTCTCTCAGCTTTAAAAGCCAAACACCCAACGCAATCAACGAACCAAAATCTCCCCGATCCTCCAGATTTTTCAACTTCTCCTCTCGTTACTTCGACCGATGGGGTCCTTAAGGCAATCACCTCCTTCCAGAGTGGCTCAGCTGGTGGGTTGGATGGCCTCACCCCCCAACACATTAAGGACCTCATCGGGCATAGTTCAGGCAACGCCGGCGAATTGCTTCTGAAGTCACTGGCCGACCTGATTAACCTTATGCTTTCAGGAAAAGTGACCGCAGAGGTAACGGGCACGCTGTATGGGGCCAATTTGTGTGCGCTCCTAAAAAAAGATGGTGGTATTAGACAAATTGCCGTGGGTACGACCTACCGCCGTCTTGCGGCTAAAATTGCCTGTGCCGCTACATCTGGGCCCCTATGCCAATACTTCCAGCCGACCCAATTGGGTTTTGGATGTAAAGGGGGCTGTGAGGCTGCGGTGCATGCTCTAAGAGCACACTTAACACAAACATCCGCTAAAGTCCTACTAAAGGTAGATGTACGGAATGCCTTCAATAGTGTCAACAGAGATGCCCTTTTAACACAAACACGTTTAAAAATGCCACAAATCTACAACTTTATTTGGCAATGTTACAGCAATGCTTCCCATCTGCTTTTTAAAGAAAATCGACTGTCTTCTGCCGTAGGCTGCCAACAGGGCGATCCACTCGGTCCGGCACTTTTCAGTTTAGTAATTCACCCCATTATTACAAAATTAAATTCAAAATTCAATGTATGGTATTTGGATGACGGCACTCTAGGAGGTGATGTAAGCGAAGTTCTAGAGGACCTCCGCGTTTTAATTGATGAATTCCGCGGTATCGGACTAGAACTGAACTCTTCTAAATGTGAACTTTTCTTTTCCGATACATGTTCAGATAAAGAACACGCTACATCAAAATTCCGTCAATTGGCTCCAGATATTAAAGTTACAGAGAAAAGCTCACTTCACCTCCTAGGGGCACCTGTGTTGGACGAATCGTTTCCCGATTTTATAGATAATAAAATTAAAAACCTCAACGAAGTTTCGGATCGCATGACAAAATTAAATGCTCACGTAGCATACACTATTATCAAATACTGTCTTTTTGTACCTAAATTTACTTACGTCCTAAGGTGCAGCCATTTTTGGAAATTTCCTTCTCTTTTAGAAAAAATCGACAAAATTATTAAAAGTGTCATAGCTTCTATAATAAATATAGATTGACAATCACTCATGGACGCAGGCTTCTTTACCTATAAGACATGGTGGTCTAGGAGTAAGAAGCGTTACTAATGTTTCGCTCCCCGCATATCTGGCCTCGACACATAGCTCATTAGAATTATGCTCCAAAATATTAAAGACCTCAATTGACCAAGTCATTATGCATTTAATGTACGAGGCCAGAAATGAGTGGAGCGAAGCCTGCCCAGGCACCGATCTGCCCAGAAACCCTAGTTCCCAGCGTCTTTGGGACGAGCCGCTTTGTAGGCTGGTACGGGATAACCTGTATCAAACGGCAACCAGCCTCCCAGAGCGCGCTCGCCTCCTCGCCGCTGTCGAATGGGAATCTGGGCAGTGGCTCCATGCTCTGCCGTCCATTTCAATTGGAACGCTCCTAGACAATGCCACATTCCGCCTGTCCGTAGCTCTCCGCCTGGGAGTGACCTGTGTTGCCCCACATCGCTGTCGCTGTGGTGACTCAGTTGACAAGCTGGGTCACCATGGGTTATCATGCGCAAAAAGTGCAGGACGTGCTCCTCGCCATGCCAGCCTTAACGATATCATCCGTCGGGCCTTAGCCAGTGCGGGAGCACCGGCTGTGTTAGAACCCACCGGCCTCGCCCGCACTGACGGTAAGAGACCTGACGGAATGACCCTCGTGCCATGGAAGATGGGACAGCCGCTGGTTTGGGACGCAACATGTGTTGATACCCTAGCACTGTCTCATCTCCGTGGCACTTCAGTAAAGGCTGGCACAGCTGCCAACTCAGCAGAGCTGCTCAAGCGGCGCAAATATGCAACCATAGGCAATGGTTTCATATTTGAGCCGTTTGCAGTGGAGACCTTAGGACCCTGGGGGGATAGCGCCCACAGGGTCTTCAAAGAGGTGAGGCAGAAGCTGTACGATTTGACGCGTGACCAGAAGGCTGGTTCATATCTAGCACAGCGGATCAGCATTGCCATTCAACGTGGCAATGCTGCCAGCCTTCTGGGCACGCTACCGATCGACAGCGACCTGGGGCAAATTTTTTATTTATAATTTAGTTGTATTTTCGTAAGTTTATTTTAAGATTTAGTTTATTGTTTCTGTATAAGTAATACCTATTGTTTATAGTTTTCAAAATAAAAAGATTTCATTAATCGCCCGTATTAGATTTACACACTGTATACTTGAGGCGGGTTCGGCGATTTGTCATGTCATAGTGACAGAATTAGATTTATGGCCATTTTTCCTTTGCCGCTCTATTCTCTATTGTTTTTATTGTTCATTAATAGCTTCATGTTGGGTAACTTGAAATTGTTTTTGTTTTCTGTTAAATACTCGTAACTTTTTAACCTTTGCTGTTCGTATATAGACGATTTCGCATTTTGTGCCAACGGATAAAACGAAAACCAATGATAAAATACCTTTCTCAGAGTTGTTCATAAAGTTTGGTAGGCTTAAAATGAACCAATACGAATACCTACATAGGGCTTGTCCATTAATTACGTCATACGTCATACTGTATATTGGTCAAGAAAAAAATCAACAATTATCATAGGATAGGAATGTAGAATTGAATCAAACTAATATTCTAACTAAAGGTAGTTAAGCTTAGTTAGGATAGTTTGATTGATCATGACGAAAAGTAATAAATAGAATTGCTTGACATTAATATCAATAACGCTTTTTGTAGACATTTGGTGCCATTGCTATTTTCTTAGGATCTGACATCTATTTACTTATTTATACATATATTGGTAATATTTGTGCACGTTTTAGTAATAATCAGGGCTCGGAGTTGTCATCGCACGGTAAGACTAATAGCAAGCTATGGAGTCGACATTCGCCATAAATTTAAAATATTATTCATACTCATACTCATTATTTCGTTTATCTTAAAATGCCTTTATAGCGGTCGTGCATAAGTTATTACGTAATTTAATACCCAATAAAATTATATATATTTTTTTCTACATTAGATTACAATTTTATGACTTGAATATTTCAACATTTCCAATTATACAAACTATGCTGAAAATGATCTATAAAGGAATACTGACCGCTAATAAAATTGATTAGCTAGTATATTTGCTGGCAGTCATAACGTATCAGTGTCAATCAGTGGCTGCATTTTATTATGCAAATCATTACGAAAAAATTACAAATATTATTTCGTCATTGAACAGTAGAGATGCCATCGCAATTTTAAACGCCCAAAATGTACTATTAAACGGTACCTAATTTGCAAAACGAGCTAAGTTATATAAAAGATAACTTTGAACTCATTGTTGATTCAATTACAAAATTGCATTGTACCTACTACTACACCTATTAAGCAAAGTTTTCAAATATTAGATAATTAGACGAATTAAGACAATTTTTAACAATTTTCGGTTACAGTTAAAAATAAATTGGAAAGTGTTCTCAATAGAAATCCGGACTTCATCAACTTAAGGCACATGGCAAGTACTGAACAATTTGAGCGAGTTCTAGAATATGGTACGCTAACTTCCGTTGACGTAAAACGATATTTTTCAAGTCACAAGTGGGTTTTCAACCAATATAGAACCAGTTTCACCCCAGAAAATATGGACAAAGTTGCCATTATTTACTCGTTTTACAATTGTTATTTTGAAATAGTTAATTTTTTTTTTTTTTTTTTTTTTAATTTATTTAGGCAGCAAACAGTCATAAAAATAACAATGTAAAAATACATGATGTGTTAATAGACCTAGAGTGCCCTAACTTAATCATAATTCTTATCTAAAATATAAGCTAGTTTAGGAGCGGCTAGTAGGTTGTAGGTAAAAAGGTAACGTAGGCATTAAACCCAATTTACCCACGTGCAAGCAAGAGTGAATCGTAAGATTTTTAACATAAGTTTATACAATGTTGAAACCTTATTATTATATTTTAACTATAATATTTACATTTTCACACAGGTAGTGTATATATATAATTGTAGTAAATTTGGTTTTTTAACAGGTAGTTATTGTTCATTAATGCTACTTTAAGTGACAGATAATTTGTTTCTTGAAACTATTACAGGTTTTATAGGAAAAAAGATCAATGTGAGACATATTTGAATTATAGTAATTGAGACAACGGTTGAAGTAAGAATTTGAGCAAAATTTAGTACGAGAGAAGGGAATAGCAAATAATTTCTTATGGCGTGCAGTGCGTTGAGGTATCTTAAATAATAACCTACCAAGACGTGAGGGGGAGTCAATATAATTATTAATGATTTTAAAAAGAAACATAATATCGAATTGTGTTCGTCGATCTTCAAGCGTCAGTAATCTATAGTGCGAAAGGCTGTGATTATATGAATTGCGACTCCGTCCCATTCGAAAGTCGATTGATTTAACAAATTTCTTTTGTACACGTTCTATCCTATTGATATGACACCTGAAGAAAGGGCTCCAAATGATACAAGCAAAATCTAAGATTGATCTAACTAAACTGTAGTATAACGTTTTATATGTAATTTCATGTTGAAAAGGCTTACAAACCCTCAGCATGAAACCAAGCTGCTTGTAAGCCCTTTGAACAATGATGTCGATGTGATCATTAAAAGTAAGTTTATTGTCTACTATAACCCCGAGGTCACGGATCTTGTCAACTCTGTTTATATTTTGATTATTTAATACATAATTATAATTTACTGGGTTTTTCTTACGTGTAAAAGTGATAATACTGCACTTATCAGGATTGAGAAACAATTGATTGTTTTCACAATATTCAGACAGAGAATTTATATCTGCTTGGAGCTCGCAGCAATCATCGATTGTGTTAATAATTTTAAAGATTTTTGCATCATCAGCATATAACAAGTGATGACTGCTGCTGGCCACATCACCAATGTCATTAATATAGAGCGTAAACAGCAATGGGCCGAGATGCGACCCTTGAGGAACACCTGAAGGAATGTGAAGAAAATCCGACATGAAACCCTTGACCGAAACGGCTTGTGAGCGATTTGTTATATACGACTTAATCCACCGGAACAAGTCGCCATGTATGCCAGCACTCCAGAGCTTCTCCAGTAAGATTCCATGACTAATCTTGTCGAATGCCTTAGAGAAATCCG
This sequence comes from Thaumatotibia leucotreta, assembly GCA_025490895.1. NCBI lineage: Eukaryota > Metazoa > Arthropoda > Insecta > Lepidoptera > Tortricidae > Thaumatotibia > Thaumatotibia leucotreta. Next base: position 74,573 of record JALPQI010003676.1, on the reverse strand, counting down.
TGTACACAACATCAACTTGACATTTGTTATTTAGTGCGGTCATTAAAAAGTCTGTAAAGGAAACTAAATTTGACTCAACACACCGACCTTTAAAGAATCCATGTTGATTTGGAGACAAAAAATTTCGCAAGGCAAAAGATAGGTCATCAACAACAATTTTTTCCAATATTTTTCCAAAAATACATAACTTTGAGATTGGTCGGTATTGGGATACATCATCCTTTTTATTGTTTTTGGGTATGGGAGTTATTAAGGCTCGTTTCCAGCGTTCAGGGAAAACCCCGGTCGTTAATGATTTTGTGAAAATATATGTTACTGGGATTGTTAGTTCCTTTGCACATTTATTAATAAAAAGAGGATGTATTCCATCCGCCCCTGCCCCTTTATTCACATTTATTGATTTAAGTTGCTGAAACACAATATCAGAATTAATTTTAATGGAGTTAATAATTAAAGGTGAATTAGGATTCTCGGTAGTAGGTAGGATATTAGGAATACTCGATTCAACAAAAACAGAATTGAAGTATTTATTAAAAAGGTTACAAATTTCTAAACCGTCAGTAACTTCGTGATTGTTATAGATGAATTTATGTGGATAATCGGAAGAGTCTTTTTTTGTTTTTACGTAAGTCCAAAAATATTTCGGGTTAAACTTTATTTTATTTTCCACCTCTCGAATATAATTTTCATAACATTGTTTCTCTAAATACTTAAAACGGCTTCTGAGAGAGGAAAAAATATCATAATCTGACTGTTGAGCGTATTGTTTCCATTTTTTATGAAATTTTCTTAATGATTGTTATTAATGATTGTTATTTAGATTTAGATTAGTTGATGGTTTCTCTTGTCATACTTAGTTAAGAATTAATGTTGCTATACCCTCTCAGGGTTCATGTTGATACTGTACTTAGCTTTTAGCTATATATAAGCACCATATGTACCACACATCAAACGCAATAAAACATTTGAATTTTAAATGGACCATACACTTGCCGTACCTTGTCAAGATTTTGAAGCACTCATTCCGGTATCTACAAGCTCTATGGATATTGGAAACTAGGAGCACATTACGAAAATAATGTTTCATTTATTATTTTCTTTATTTACAATTGAATTTATTTCTATTCAAATGATTTATTTTATTTGTACATAGTTTAATTTCGTTCTTAATTAAATGAATGAGTATGAGTATGAATTTAGATAATAATTGAATTTTAATATGGAAAATTATTATTTATCATACACCACCGCTATAAAGGCATATAAAGATAAATTTATTAAATGAGTATGAGTATGAAAAAAATCATAGATTTATGGCAAATGTCGACTCCATAGCTTGCTATTAGTCTTACCGTGCGATGACAACTCCGAGCCCTGGTAATAATGTCCCACTTTGTCGCTTTCATAAGGACGGAATTGGTTTGTACCTGTCCTTTATAGTGTAAAACCACCCAACTATAGTCCAATACTGCAACTATGGTCCACAATTTCAGTTCCTAATATAAGCATCAGTACCAATATTCTTTTTGGCTGTATCCTTTTTTTTATTATTAATGAGGAGTTTTTGCCTATTAGACTAGCGGCCCATGCTGAAAAAAATATGGGTCATTTGAACCACCAGGTGACCTATCTAGAACGATATAAGAGCACAAAATAATAAGATTCAGCACTATGCCGTCACTTGTAAGCTGTCCAACTGACTCCTGGTGAGAATTTAAAAGTACAGGTAGAGTGAGTACATTTTGGTCATATATTTTTGTACGGCATTAAAGTATGATTTTTTTTTTATTTTTCGACAATCACCAGGGTAAATTTGGCCATTTGATTTTGTACGGCATCTGTGTCATACTATTTCAATACTGCTTCTAATCCATTATTCCGCAACGCCGTACAAAAATCATGCGACAAGGGGAAAAAATCGAGGGTTGAAATCCCCTCTCTTTCCGTAGTCCAGGGGGTGATTTGAAAAAGTACGGCTTCGGTTCCAAAACATTATCTAGCACTCAAAAGTACTATTAAAAATAATGCCGTCAAAAAATGATAGTCCATTTGAATGTATATCAATAATTATCTTCATTTCATTGTATCCTGGATTTTTACAGCTGTAAAATCATTTGATCCTGTACGGCGACTTCTTTTTAGGGTTCCGTAGCCAAAATGGCAAAAACGGAACCCTTATAGATTCGTCATGTCCGTCTGTCCGTCTGTCCGTCTGTCACAGCCAATTTACTCGGAAACTATAAATGCAACAGTAACGAAATTTGGTAAGGGTATGTGTTGTATGAACCGCTACAGGATTATGATACTAAATTGTAAAAAAAACCATTGGGGTGGGGGCCCTCCATACATGTAACTGGGGGATAAAAAAATTTTTTTAGTTGTATATAAGCGTGTGGGGTATTAATAGAAAGGTCTTTGAAAATGATATGATGGTTTATACATTTCATTTTTATTTAAGCAAATTATTTTCGAGATATCAGCTCTCAAAGTATGAAAAATGTGTCCCCCCCCCCCCCTTTATTTTTTAAACTACGCGATATAAAATTCTAAAAAAATATATGTTATGCACATTAATAAACTCTATCAACGATTTTTGGTTTGATTAAATTACCTCCTATAGTTTTTGAAGTAGGTTGATTTAACAGTATTTTTTTAATAATAAATTGATAATGGTACGGAACCCTTTGCGCGCGAGTCCGACTCGCACTTGGCCGGTTTTTTTTTAACATGATGTTGTAAAATACAATCGTTACATAGTATTGCCGATCAAAATAAACCGTTCTAAAAAGAATTAAAGAGAAATACAAAAGCTGAAATTTTGCAAATTAATGTAAAAGTATAAATATCATAGATTAATGAAATATAGCAGTTTATTACATTTTATCCCTTGTTTTAAATAACATTAACATAGATAAATTAGGAAAACATAATGCCGTACATTTTTATGCAGACCATATATTTTAGGCTGATGAAAGTCACGCTACAATTTTAAGGGTACTTTATGGCCATCTGATGCAGTGCGGTATTAACATATTTTTGAAGAGAACAATTGATAATATGATAAAATCACTATAACGTCTAGCAGAATTGAAACGTTGTGTATATTATGTCCAAGAATTGAAAATGAAAAATCCCAGTATCAACAGTTATGTATACTTTTTGGTTTAATATATACTTCAAACGTTATTGATACAAACATATAATATATAATTGATTTGTTTCATTGTAATGATGTCAATAAATAAAACAATCATTTTTTAGAAAAAATCTATTTATTTTATGATAATAAATTTTTTTTAAGAAATTAGATAAATTTATTTAGTATCGGAATCAGTTACCCAGTTGTTATCGGAATCAACGTCTTCATCGACGTCCGAATTAACTTATCTATTATTTTCTGGAACATAAATATGTATTTGTCAAAATCCAAGTCTTACGTACAAATTTAAGATGTAAAGATTTATTTACCTATGACGTCATCACTTTTATAGTTTCTAACTAGGAACCTAGAATCAAGAAAAGACTATGACAATTAGTAAAAATAAAATATCTAAATGCCGTATAAAAAAAAATCACCTTACATTTCGTACAGTTTTTTTTTCCCTTTGGACCAACGAAAATATACGGCATGTAAAAAAATATTATCTATGCATAAAATACTTTCAAAATAAATTTATTTCATGTTGTGTCAAATCACCCCCTGGACCATGGTAAGAGAAGGGATTGCAACCCTCGATTTTTTCCCCTTGTCACATGATTTTTGTACGGCGTTGCGGAATAATGGATTAGAAGCAGTATTGAAATAATATGACATAGATGCCGTACAAAATCAAATGACCAAATTTACGCTATTGATTGTCGGAAAAAAAAAATCAGACTTTGTGGCGCACAATTTTTGTACGGCACTGTGCGTTTTCTTATTATTTTTCATGGATCTATCGGTGGTAAGAATGCCGTACAAAAATATATGACCAAAATGTACTCACTCTACCTGTACTTTCAAATTCTCACCAGGAGTCAGTTGGACAGCTTACAAGTGACGGCATAGTGCTGAATCTTATTATTTTATGCTCTTATATCGTTCTAGATAGGTCACCTGGTGGTTCAAATGACCCATGTTTTTTTCAGCATGGGCCGCTAGTCTATATGAATAGCACGATTAATATAACAATCACACCTAATGGAAGATATTCGATTAAGTTTTGGACCATTGTTGGGAGCGTTTGGATTGGACTATACGTAGGATGCCCTGAAAATTTCGGGAATTTAATACTTAGGAACGTATATTTGACATGTGTTATACCTCTTTCTTACAAGCATAGTCTCATTATTCGAAAACACTGGCCACTTAGAAAAAAAAAACAATGTCCGATTTTCAATTGTTTTTTAAAGTCGTTGAGTCGCTGGTGAAAATGGAGCTGTCCCGCGAAAGTTTTAGAGCAATGATTTATTATGACTTTAAAAGTGGATTAACACAACAACAATGTGGAGACCGATTAACTATTGCTTTTAGTAGTGAAGCACCTTCAAAGACGACCATATACAGGTGGTATTCGGAATTCCAACGTGGCCGTGTGTCTCTTGCGGATGACGTACGTGAGGGTCGACCGAAAACGGCCGTTACCGATCAAAACATCGATGTTGTTCGCCAACTGATAAAGGAAGATAGGCATGTTACATATCGGGAGATTCAGGAGACTTTAGGCATTGGAATGAGTCAGGTACAAGTTATTTTACAACAAGAGTTGGGCGTGCGGAAGTTATTTTCCCGGTGGATTCCTCACTTGTTATCTGACGACCAGAAAACGGTACGTGTCAATTGGTGCCGCAAAACTTTAAAAAGATTTAATGGAGGAAGCTCAAATGCCGTTTTTAGTATTGTGTCAGGTGACGAATCATGGATTTACGCATATGAGCCTGAATCGAAAAACCAATCTCGAGTTTGGGTTTACGAAGACGAACCGAAGCTGACAAAAGTTGTTCGTTCTCGCAGCACGATCAAAAAAATGGTAGCCACGTTTGTCTCCAAATCGGGTCACGTGGCGACTATCGCTCTTGAAGATCGAAGAACTGTCAATGCCGATTGGTATATAGGCGTTTGTTTACCGATTGTTTTTGCTGAACTGCGAAAAACTAACCCTAACCGCCGTATTATACTACACCATGATAATGCCAGCCCTCACACCGCTCAGAAAACAGACGACTATCTGAAGGGCGAAAACGTCGAATTACTGGACCATCCTCCGTACAGCCCCGACCTAAGTCCCAACGATTTTTTTACTTTCCCGAAAATAAAGAATCGGTTGCGTGGTCAGCGTTTTCAGACCGCGGAAGAAGCAGTCGACGCTTATAAAATGGCCATTTTGTCAACCCCCACTTCAGACTTCAATAACTGTTTTAAAAACTGGTTTCAGAGAATGAAAAAGTGTATTAAACACAAAGGAGAATACTTTGAAAAACAATAAAAGTACTTTTATTTCATTAAAATGCGTATTTTTTCCGATTCCCGAAACTTTCAGGGCAACCTACGTAGTTAGGAGGGTTTACGGTAATGAAATGTCTAAGAGCCCTTATGGCATGCAACAAAGTGGGACATTTTTTTACTAAACATCTCTCATTATTGAAACCAAATGAACTGAAATTGTTTTTTTGTTTGTTACAGGTATAGCACTACGTCCGTTCGGTTTATCATTTATATATCTACTCCTATACTTAATAGCACCTTTAACGCAAGTGCCATCAACACAAACGTTTTCAGGTAAGCGACTTAATTATTATCATAACTATCACACACGTGATATAAATGGTGCATACAACGAGAAAGTCGTTCTTTGTCGGGAACGTGACGTCTATGACAGCTACCTTATAAATATATGGAAAATGCGAGTATTATCTATTAATACAAACATCAAGTTATAAATTTAGATACATCAAAAATGGTATTCCTAAATTTCTTAAAAGTATGCCATGAACAGCGTCACGTACCTGACATTCTCATGGAATACTCCAAGATCTTGTCTGATGTGCTGAAATACCGAATGAGCAAAACGAGCTTTTACACAAGGAGTTAATATCGTATAAATATTAAATATTTTATTTTAGCGAGTGTTTAAACCGAAGTAATTGCCTGGTGTAAATATTGTTTATGTTTAGGATAAATCTTCCTTGCGAATATCAATTTGAATTAACTGTTATACATATAACAGTGATCCTTATCTGTCAATATGACGGTGGGTTTAGTTGGCACGAGACAACATTTTAACTATGGATGTTTATGAATTGGGGGGTTATACTTTTAAATAGCTAGCTTCTAATCTGAACTTAAGTTTATTTATAGCCATCTAATAGCATCAAGACCTGAGAAAAGATTCAACAATTTCAATTAGCTTTCTTCCCAATTGACGCAATATGTGCTATAACTGCGAGTATGCATGTATATTTTATGCATTTTTTTTTCAGGATGGCCGGGCAAGTTTCTTTGTTTAACCGGTACGGTTTCAGTTCTACTTCTACTTGTACACGCGGCGTGGCACATAGTCCTGGCCTCGTTCCCGCCCTACGGGTCCCTTCTACTAGAAAACGGTCTCATAGAAAAAATCGGCCGCAATTTGGGCCTTGTATCGTATGATTTCATAGATCCAACCATGGCAATACATTATATGGCGCCAGAGGTATGCATACATTTTACTATTTAATTTACCCTTTGATTATCTGTAAGCACACAGGTGCTCAGAAAATATGTTATATTTTAATAAGAGGACGAAGCAGTATTGTCTGAACAAAATTCCTTCCAGAAAATAATGTTGATTTCTCAAAATGTTGAACCTCTAAATGTTGAATTTGCATAATATTCAATCTCAATATATGTATAGTGCCTTCCTTCTTTCTATAAGTCTCGAGATTATGATAGACTTATACCATTTCATTGGCCTTTTTTTGATCCTTATATTTTGCCTTAGATAATATATAAGTTACGAAATGTGAAGATTTTATTCCACTTGTAATTATGATTATTTTTTTTTACAGTTATTAATGTGTTTTGTTTCTACACTGGTATTCGGACTGGTGAAAAAGTTGCTGGCAGGGCCACACGAATCAGAAAAAATGCCAGATTCGAAACATCAGAATTATCCACTACTCACAAGTGTCGGTATGAATGATTTATTTTAACTTTTTCTTATACTGTAGTAAAAAGACTTACTGCAATTTGACTGCCGTGTTTTTGTTTGGCATCTTTGGTACAGTCAAGTGCAAAAAGAAGTATCGAAAGAATCCGCTCATAAATATGTTACGACGTTCTTATTACACAGAATTAGAGTGCACTGGGACATATTTTTGAACATTTTTATATACACCTTATTTTGTCTTTGACTGTACAGACAATTCGAACATAAACAAAAGATGCGGAAGCAACACAGCCCCTTTGGCCTTCATCAATTTTCATTATAAATTGATGGGATAGTGTCCCGAGTGTCCTGATGAGAGCAACACGCACACAAGTCATAAAGGGAGGACGCACGTATCGATAACGAAAGTGCTCTTAGAAGTGAAAAAAAAATATTGCGTTTGTCTTTTGTTTTTTTTTGGTCTGCCTTGCACCTATTTTCCAAGATTATTTTTCCAGGCAAATACCTCTGTCTGTTCCTGATAATGTTCTCCGGGATCATGCAGCCCAGCGTGACATCAGGCATATATTTCCTGGTGTTCATGGGCGCGGCCACGGCGTGGTCGCTGGGGCAGCCGCTGGAGCGCGGTCTTGCCGTGGTGGGCCGTTGCCTGATGGCAATCATGGCGGTCCATATAGTGGTACTGGTGGCTTACCAGTGCACGTGGGCTCTGGAGTTTTACCCTCCTGATATGAATTTTGCTAGGTAAACTTACATACAATCCGACGCTGGAAAGGCAGAATGGTATCACAAAGAGCTTTATCGCTTGGCCTATTTGGCTTTCCGGCGTCGTAAGTTGATTAGAATAATTAACTTTCCTACAAGAAGTTTATGAACTAGTGCTGATAAAGGCTTTATTTAATTATATTTACTCTTCTTGTTGATTGCAGATTCAGCTCTCGAATTTCATGTAGTATATTCAAAAGTACTTTGTGATTATTCAGATTCATTCCGTTTAACAGTTCAAATTGCTTTTATGATATTACTATCTGGCTTAAGTAAATGATTTAATTTCAGATATTTCGGTCTCTCACAGTTAGTAAATCTAACCGAGACCAGTCCCTCTAGTTTTTCCTACGAAACGTCAAGCAAGTACTCGTGGGCAACGATGGCTAGCCCACTAGTTATTCTCTTCACTTACTACGCGCTAGGAATAGAGACTCGAGAGCTATTCAAACCAAAGGTATGTGTGCACGTTAATTCATTAATTTTAAACATGAATGATGTTTTCAGTTTTTTATCGACTAACCTGGTTATTAACAGAATGCTTGTCAAGTGATAATCGTACCTATAGTAGAACGTGCCTCAAAACTTAGTCTGCCTGTTCACGCCAGGATTTAGTCTCGACTCACTTCGGATGGGGATTGATATTATTGGATATGGATATGTGTATAGTTTCAATAGTTTGTTGACTCTTTTGGCACAGAGTGTCGTGTAATTTTAGAGCAAGATAACGACGATGACTTTCGACTGCTCAATTGGTCACGACATATTGATTGAATCACAATGACTAGCTAATGAAGAAGGGTTGACCACATTTGGTAATGAGGAACAGGCTGAAAACTGGTTTAAAGTATCATGAATCGTCAATTTCTCCATCAAATCGAGCGCTTTTAAACTGGCTCCACCTAGACATTATGCCTAGAGAACAGTATTTATTTATGTTAGTAGTTATTGCCTGGATCAGCTTTATAATTTCGACCGTCTGTGCCCAAAGAGGTCGGTGCAAGTATTGTTACATGATTCAAGGATTTTATTTATCTTGTACGCTGTCAAATGGATGTAGGGGAAAAAAAAGAGTGCCCTGACCGGAGTAGAGGCGGGCAAGCTGAATGGCTCGCTTGTGCGGGGAGTGTCGTTCCACCGCGGCGGCTCCCTGAACCCTAAGGAAAAGTGGATGAACGCTACTAAAACCGTCCGAGTAAGCGCACGAGTGCGACACGCTTACACTGTACAGCGCTGTACATATGACGCTAGCATTTTCGATAGAATAGATGGCTGAAATAATAGACGAGCTAAAGAATACGTATTTCTAAAATATTACTTCATTAGATGAAGACTTTACGAATACAGTCCTTCTGCAATCGTTAGTTGCAAATTAGTCAAATTTCCTTTCACCAGAACTAATAAAAGTTTAACTTTTAGCTTCAACAGATCGCCCACAGTACCACTTCAATGCGACGTGTAAGGACCATCTACTTAGTGTAACTGTTTAGTCCTATAACGCGTCTATTAATTTAGTTGTCTGTAGCATTATTTAAATATTCGTAGGTAGATATAGAATTAGTCACAATATGTTTGCACATGTAGAATATCACCGTAGCATTGTGCATGCTGTAAAGGCTGTAATATAGTTTTTGTAATACTCGTTGATAAATCTCCTAACCTAACTAATAATATTCTGGACTTGAGCATGAACGCTTGTTAACACGAATTGGGCAATCGACATTTGACACTTTGATTTCTGTTTCTTCTTAAACCGTTTGACTGATTTGTTCACTTTTTTGCAATTTGCTTTCATTCTTTTATAGGTTGCATATTCCTACATAGATTCTGATACACCTCGTGGCAGTCCCAGTGAGAACACTCCTGTAGGTATCATTTTATTTACTATTTTGGGGATTTGAATGTTGTAAACAACAAAGAGTTCATGAGACAACTCTTGCATCAAAATTTATATATAGCCACATATACAAACAAAGACCTCAGCGTATTCGAATATGTTTAAAACAGTAACTGGAGTGTAAGCTTACTAAATTTATTTTGCAGCTACGCTGCTTTTATTTGACTAAATACAAAATCGGCGTAATATAAAAAAAAAAATATTTCGACATAACTAATTTATAATTCGTTTGATCATACCTATGTAAACTTTCTATTCGGCGGTGCGTAGCATGGCTTTTCTATCAAAGTAAAATAGGGAATATTTTTCGTTTTGATAACCTCTACCTTTTTTTTTGAAGTCGTTAAAAGGTATAGCACCAATTGAATAATTTTGCTTCTTTTCATAATACGATGAGGTCTTTGTGTTCAAATGCTATTGGGACATTAATCTAATTATCATCTATTCGATTGATTTCCATGCATTGTAATGCTTGGTCGTATTTCATAATTAACAATGACTTATTATAGTTATTATATTTATTGCACATTTAAGTTGATTGTTTGCTTATATTGTTTGTTTGTTCTGTTTGTAGAGGAATTTGTTTGTGTTTGTTGTTTTTGTTATGTATTCATTCTTTCCGTCCGTTTGCAAGTTATCTTGTCCAATCTGAAGGTATGTATTTCTACCTATTTTTTATTCACCGAAACAACATTTATTTTAAACGAAAACCTTTGACATGATCAATTGATATGATATATAATAATACATTTTCAGAGTTAGGTATTTTCATAAGTACTATTTTATTCATAAGAGGTACAGGGATAAGTACAGGAAAGATTGCACATACCTAACTACTATTAAAAACGTTATCGAGTATGTAAAATGGCATATTTTACATGGCTATTTGATTAGATATCCACTTCTTTTTAATGTATTGAGCAGCAAAGCTGTAATAAATATATAAATCAGCGAAGCCTAAATAAAATTAAATACATCGAACTACCGAAGACATTATGTAAATACCTACAATATTACATTAAGATTTATTTCGCTATTAATTGAAGATTAAATTCACTTGTATATTATTCCAGTTTTGTGATAGTACCGTCAAGTAAAGTCGTGTGTTCTAATAGTACGTTACTGATATAGCTGATCCGAAACATGAGTCCGAGCAAGCGGTGGCCGACCGGGCGCTCGCGATCGTCAATAAGGAGGTTGCAGCAGGACCCGACTGGGTCCGTCATCATTCCTGATGAAGGTATTTTACTAAAGATAATCCTAGTATTTACAGTATTAAATATACTTTATTCTAACAATTAATCTTTAGAGAAAAAAGCGTTTGGGCGGCTACTAAGCCAGTAACGATCTGCTGTCGGGGCCATCTGAGAGAGATCCATTTTATAGAGTATGATACAGTTTTGTTTCAGCTAGCTTGTATAACATAAAGCACCCTCATGTTGTCACATCGAGATTCCATCACATCGTCTTTGGTATTTGTGCGGAACGAAATATTTTTTCTTTTAATAATTGATGAATAATACCAATTGAATTTTGACCATTGATATCAAATGGATAATACGAGTGTATTGCACATATGTTGACTGTGGTATGTTTTTTTGTTACAGAATCCCGTACGGAATATGGCGAGCCAACACTAATGGACGATATATTGGCGGCCATTATTGATTTTTTCCAAGTTGTTATTAGGTAAACGAACGAAAAAATAAAACGTACTTTTATCTTGGCATCAAGTACCCACTTATTACATTACCTCTCCATGTATTAAATTAGCCAAATCCCTCTAGTTCTTCATTCCTCTTTCAGATCATCGTACATAGCGACCACGATTACAATGATGGCCTGGAGCATAATGTACCACTCGTGGCTAGCATTCGTGTTCCTGATGTGGGCGAACATTGTATGGCTGTGCCAAGATCAGCGCTCCTTCATGCTCAAGACTAGCCCAGTGCTTGTGTTGTACGCGATGCTACTGCTTTTGGCCCAGTACATTTATGGCATGGATCTCACCGAGGCCGAACTGCCGTCGACAATCTACAATGAAACTGTAAGCCTGAAGATTTTTTTAAAGGAAACCGCAGCTAATAAAAGAAAACTATGAAATATTGACAGCTTTAAATCATCTTGTGTTCTATACCATAGATGGGCAAAATTTTAAGGATTGTAATAATTTTGGTTTGAATAATACTTTCGTCTGAATAGTTTTTAAGCGACTTCAAAAAGCTCCTCCTTTTTGAAGTCGGTTCTACTTTTTTTTTTAATATCTCCGAGAATTGTGAACAGATTTAATATATTTTTTTTGTGATCGAACGTGTATAACCCCGAGATGGTCCCGTTGCCACCAAGTTGCGGTCTGATGATGGGATCTTGGAGAAAACGAGGGATTTCTTCAAATGTTATAGGTACTTACATGTATGGCGCGTTTGGTCATTTTCATTCGTTTACAAGAATTTGCATTCAGAAAGTAGGATTTGAGGAAACCAATGATGGAAACAAATCGGGGATCGTGGAAAAATCGGTTGAAGTCGGTTTTTAAAATTTTCTATTTGGTGATTATCCTCTACAAGGGATAATCACCAAATAGAAGGGAGTCTCTGGAGGAATCTCTGGGAGTTTCAAGTTTTTGTACTTCCACTCCATAGTGAATTAGTTCCATAACTAATTTGGCATCCGGCAGTTTCAATTTCAAGTGGTTTGCTTTCCGATCTGCATCAACCGAGCATAACCACTGTGTTGATTTTCAGGGTGTCAACTTGCAGCAGATAGGCCTAGGCCCAGGGGACGGTATGCCGTTTGTTCCCCTCCTAATCAAGTCGCTCTTCACATGCATGTTCTGGGTGACACTGCGACAACGCGTCCAAGAAATCCGTGAACGGCGGCAGTCCGCCGTCATCACTGATATGGCGGCGCCGTTGCAACTGACAGTATCAACTGCTGCCAGTGGTAAGTTGTAACGCCAATATAATATGAATTGATAACCTTAATTTCTACCGTGGGGTACCGTTCAAACTACAGCTCATCGAGTCCCCTGATGAAGTTAGGCCGGAGCCAAATGCTGACATGCGGACAGTGGTGATTTCTAGCATTTATTACATTGTCACCCCGCTAGGTTAACAAGAAAACTCCACAGGCATTTGCCTATACTTGACAGGCGGTAAGATGACCCTCTAATTTAATCTAACGCATTATTCTATCATCATGTATTCTATCTGCTGAACAATAACAATCTCACCGCGGTTCTTGTAAGTTTTTGTGATCGTATCATTGAGCATATTTTTTGCTTTTGTGTGTTTTCAATGTACCCAATGATGTTCCGTTTCCTGACAATTTTAAGTCCTTTTGCCTACTTTTTTCATATATTATATTAGTCAATCAGTACATATCGAACCTAATCCAGATTGTATTTTTATGTTATCCACGCATCAGGTCTAGCCGGTGGTAAATATTTTATAACATGCTTTGCATTGACCTTCTTCATTCTTCCTAGAACTATTCACATGCTAAATCCATAACTAACTTTTAAAATATTTTCTGGAAAATCTGCCTGCGTTTGTCTTTCATTTATTTTCCTTAAACTAACCCTTTGATTGTTATGTTGACTTCTGATGAATAATAGAATCTCAATCTTATTACATAACATTAATTGATAAGTTACACAGCACCTTTAACTTCGACCAATTTATCTAACCATTGAACTTTCCTACCGAATATTTCTTAAAAATTTGCTTCTATCAAAAAATATAGCGTCATGAATATCTTGCCACACATGTTTTAAAACACTTAAAATCACCGCGACTCATACATTTTCATATAGAATGTTTGGAAAGGGTAATTAGACATATGTGAACTTTCATTGTACGATATGAAATCTACGCTTGCAGCTGACATAATTAAGAATAAGAATAAGAAATGTTTATTAGCACAAAACAATATTTGCTTGGTTAAATTAACAATTTACATGTGTACAGTGAATTGCGCTCAATTCAGCTCAAGATGTGTTTGGCAAGGAATTCCCTACACATTCTCTTCACTGCTTACCAACCACAACAACGCCACACGTATATTACTTAAAAACACTTATCTTCCAGTAATAGAGGCCCAACGGGAAGAAGAAAAACGTTCCCGACTACTCCGTGTAGTGGGAGAATTCCTCCGGGCAGCTTGCGCCCGGTACTGGATCTACGTGGTTGTTATTATGCTCTTCGTCATCGGTATCACGGGCACCAGGATGACTATCTTCCGGATAGTCTATATGTTCTTGTGTCTTGGATTTATACTTATGTTCCAAGTAAGTTTCAATCATTCTATTTAGAACGTGTTACGAGATTAATTTAAACTTTCACCATTATCACTCAAATTTTAACGACAAATGAGACTTAATCGCGTACACTTGCGTTAAATATTGTCTGCGTGCAACCACGACCATGTTCGAAACGCTAGGACAATATGTAACGTATACTTATGCGATTAATTCCCGTTCGTCTTTGAAATACGAGTGTCTTAATATTGTAAGCAATAAGGAGACGATAATGGTTAATCGATTTGAGCGTTAAGTGTCTGATATATACTTAATTTGGTTATCAGGTTCATATCAATTGGATTACTAAAGAAAATTGGTACTGTTTAATAATTTTTGGAGTATTTCTTAAATCGAGCATCGTCATTATCAGCCGATAGACATCTTGCAAAGGGATAACAATTGATCGTGCATAGCCCGATAAATAGACCAGTCAGCTAATTTGACTGCAATGGCTTCCGACTTCTAAAATATGCGTATAGGTACTTTATCTTTATAATAACCACTTACTCACTACCCGTGTATTCACAACTATGAGGATTATTTATAAACATTTTCTTTAAACAGATGAGCTGGTACTGGTGGCGTCGGCTGATGTACATTTTCTGGATAACAGTGATCATTTACTCCATGATCAATCTAATCCTCATTTACATATATCAATTCGACGGCTTTCCGAATACAATACACAAGTATCTACACATCTCTGTGCAACTGTAAGTTTTGTAGTAATTTATATTTCTTTAAATTTTATTTGTTACTGCATACTAGCTTCCTTTGTTTACTTCATTGGTATATATTTGTTGCCATAAACATGTTTACAAAACAAAGTATGATGCATATTGGAATGTGTACCGTAACGACATAACAATAAAGGTGTTCCGATGTTCATGTCCTTGTTCGTTCTGATGGTGACTGTACATGGTGCTCTAAAGCCTATCCGTCTAGTAAACAACTTTTTAACCTAAAATTAAAATACTTCTTTTCCTAACTAGTGCGGAAAAGTAAACTATGCGGAAATTTCTCTTTTTAAGGCACTTTTCTTTTTAACTCGGGTGATTGTCGCCCTCGTTTCACTCGGGTTCCAACTTTCACCCTAGTCGAAAAATTTTTTTTTGCACTTTCATCGAAATGTACTATTTTATTTGAAACTACTAAATTTGCCTGAATTTAGAAACCCGAGTCAGTATTTTAGTATATACCTACTCGTACTTTTGTTTATGGGGAAAGCTTCATTATAGCTTAAGGAAATAGGATTTGACATAGAATGTGCCTATGAGGGTACAAAATTGTTTACCAGTTAAGACAGCTAGGGTTGAATCAGGGGTTTCCACACTAATTTAGAAATACAGTTACTTAAGCCTATTGTGATTGTTTCAGGCAAAATGACCTCGGCTTGGAGCCGTACCATAAAGCGGATCTATTTGTAAAGCTGCTCACGCCCACTTGTTTTTTGATAATCACGATAATGCAGGTGCATTACTTCCACAAAGACTTCATGGCCCTCTCCGATCCGAATACGACGTAAGTATAAGTCTCTAACTGACCACTCGTGTCTCTTATTACCAAGGATCGGACAAACGCCCGTCATTTCGAAAAGATAACCCTGTTCCGTATGGTAGAGATTTCCTTATCTTATGATATGATGATATTGTATTAATATAAGATATTTATTACAACATTAGTAAAGTTCACGAATGATCAGGTAACTATGCTGGCTAAGGTATAAATAAATAAACAATATCAAAAATAGCTTCGCGAGAGACAAAAGCCGATCGAAAAACCTGGTCTTTAACAGAAGGACCTGATGTCATGATCCTAAGCATAAGGGAAAGACTGATGATTATGATGATGATTGAAAATGGACCACTCAGTTATACAATTTGACGTTTAGGGTTTTTAATATGATTGTCAATTTGCGAAAGTCAATAAAGGGGTGAATCAACTTTTTTTGTCTGTTATTGCCATGGTTACGGTCACCGGAGTCACGCTGGTTTTACTCATAATTATGCTGCTTAATTAATGCACACATGTATGTAGTCACGTTTGTAGGTGGCCCATTCGGGAAAGAGCTTATTAACACCGGAAAAATGCATAGTTTAAGTAGCATAATTTTGCATAAAACGAGCGTGACTCAGGTGACCGTAATCATGGCATAACAGACTTAAAACATTGACTCACCCAACTACGCGTTCAATTAATGAGATAATGTGTAATTAAGGAAGTAAGAAATAATGAAATGTATCAGTAGTGGTTACATCGCAAATTTACACATAATATAAAAACTATAAATATAGGCACCTAATATTTATAGTGCGTTTGCTGAATGTTATACATATAAGTGGTAACATTTTATTGAAAACTTACCGGCGATTGGCCCATCTTATTTATCTCACATTAAATTAAATAATTAAGTAAAGTACAGCTCACAAAAAGCCAGACTAAACTAACAAAACAAACAAAATCCCACAATGTCGTAACAGATGTGCTTACCATAGAAAAAATCAACTACGAAAGACTCTGGTTGTCACGGGATTCGAACCCGCTGCCTCTGGATTGCCGGTCCAACGTGCTACCAATTACACCAGACGACCTTCCGTCGATCACAGCGAATTTTTCCAATGGTATTGTGAATCTAATCACTAGCGACATCTGTATGTAATGTTTCGAAGGTACTACAACCTTAAGCCACACTCCTAAGACGTATGCATCACATAATCGTCTGCAAGCTCGGCAACTCTACGCTGCGTTGAATTTGCTAGAGAGGGCGCTGTAATCAATACAAGATTAGAAAACATCAATTTATTTTTATAATTAAACAAATTGATATTGAAGTTACTTTTTTACAATGCGGATAATCCCACAATGTCGTAACAGATGTGCTTACCATAGAAAAAATCAACTACGAAAGACTCTGGTTGTCACGGGATTCGAACCCGCTGCCTCTGGATTGCCGGTCCAACGTGCTACCAATTACACCAGACGACCTTCCGTCGATCACAGCGAATTTTTCCAATGGTATTGTGAATCTAATCACTAGCGACATCTGTACGTAATGTTTCGAAGGTACTACAACCTTAAGCCACACTCCTAAGACGTATGCATCACATAATCGTCTGCAAGCTCGGCAACTCTACGCTGCGTTGAATTTGCTAGAGAGGGCGCTGTAATCAATACAAGATTAGAAAACATCAATTTATTTTTATAATTAAACAAATTGATATTGAAGTTACTTTTTTACAATGCGGATAATCCCACAATGTCGTAACAGATGTGCTTACCATAGAAAAAATCAACTACGAAAGACTCTGGTTGTCACGGGATTCGAACCCGCTGCCTCTGGATTGCCAAAACTTTGAATAAAAAAAACATTTCTTAATTTTAATTAAAAGCACAAAATCAACCTAACACAAATTTTTCACAAATTAACCATGTCTAATTATGAATTAAATTTTTGCGTGACACCACACGTCATCTTACTGCATCGAACAAACAGACGAAACATAGTCTTGCGAGAGTTGTACGACCAATTACGTGGACCTACTAGGCAATTAGTAAACTACGCCGTCCAACAATGCGTTTTAAAACACAGATAAGATAACGAAAGCTATTCTAACCTTGTTTTTTTTACAGTACAAATACGAATAGTGTAGCTAAAGATGGGAATGAATCGAGTAGACCTAGTAACGCCGGCGCTTCCACCATGAAGGATGATGTAAGTATAATTTATATATACGCACGTTCAATACAAAAACAAAGGGCTGTCTTTGTTTATAATTATAAATAGTGTGACTGCGTTTTAATGCTCCTGAATGTAGTAAATATACGCGATTTGAATTAACAGTTTTAACGCATGACAGGTAAATGCTTATCAATTAATTGTTTTATCGCGCTCATCGTTGGATAATTATTTTTATACATTTTCTGTTTCTCCAGGTGCCGCCATTGCCACTTGAAGAGGTGGCAGACAGAGCTTCCCTTGGCTCGGTCACCGAAGTCGATCAATCGTTATCGACGTACAATACAAGACGTAATTTGCACAGGTAAACACATGCTTTTCTTTTTTTTCTGTGCGCAGTTATCATACTACAAGCAGATAGTAATATGTTGTAGTGTGCTGATGTCGTTGCAAGGCTCATACCCGCTCCTTTTTAACCGACTTCAAAAAGGAGGAGGTTTACAATTCGTCGAAATCTTTTTTTTTTTTTATGTATGTTCCCCGATTACTCGAAGACGCGTGAACCGATTTGAAATATTCTTTTTTTGTTTGAAAGGGTATACCTTCTAGTTGGTCCCATTGTCACCGAATCCAGATCTGATGATGGGATCCTGGAGAAATCGAGGGAACTCTTCAAATGTTGTAGGCACACATGACATTTTTCATTTATTTTCGAAGACTGATCAAGTATTTGCATCTAGTCATGAACATCTTAAGTTGGTGATCTGATGATGGAAGGTACAACTCTTTAGCAATTAGGAGTTGGGGGATAATTCTTTAAGTATCACATATTTCGTGTATTTTGGAAGCTATTTGAGTATTTGCCTTTAGGTGGTCATCCTTTCATGTTGGTGAGCTGATGATGTAAGGTACAACTCCTTGGAGATTAGGAGTTGGGGGATAATTCTTTAAATATAACATATTTCATATATTTTGGAGGCTATTCGAGTATTTGCCTTTAGGTGGTCATAGTCTCATGTTGGTGAGCTGATGATGAAAGGAATAACTCCTTAACGATTAGGGGTTGGAGGATCATTCTTTGTATATAACAAATGTCATACATTTTCGAGATCTATTCAAGTGTTTGCTTAGTAGTTATGACATGTCGGTTAGCGGTTAGTGATTACCTTTGAAGTCTGTTACCTTTGAAATTGTTTTTGTATTCATATAAGTTCGCCAGTTCAGGTTTTATGGCCTACTACAGTGCAGTACATTCTAATTATAAGTATTTAGAGCATACTGAATAACGAATTTATATTTACACTACTAAAAAGCAAAAAATAAAATATTTTAAAAATAAAAATAAAACCGCCTTCAAAAATTCGCCCGAACTAAAAAGTTAAAAATAATTTTGGTTCCTACTTCTTAGGATTTCCTACCCAAACCTTTAAACCTTTTACCCTATTCATTGAAATAAAACATTATGGCTAGGTACCCTACAGATTTCTTAGAAGTCGGTGCCAAGCCAAATATGTTCACTTTGCGAGTACTTTATGTATTTGATAGAGCTTTGTAACTTACTGTCACTCCGGTTATGCTTTCATGAAAATGACTGAGGCAGACCATTATGTTGATAAAAGCGTAATCGGAGTGACAGTAAGTTACAAAGCTCTATCTAATATATACCTATGAACGTATTCGGCTTGGCACCGACTTCTAAGAAATCTGTAGGGTACCTAGCCATAATGTTTTATTTCAATGAATAGGGTAAAAGGTTTAAAGGTTTGGGTAGGAAATCCTAAGAAGTAGGAACCAAAATTATTTTTAACTTTTTAGTTCGGGCGAATTTTTGAAGGCGGTTTTATTTTTATTTTTAAAATATTTTATATAATTCCATTTTGTTCGGTGGAAGTCCGATTACACAGCTCAATTTATTTTTTTAGTACAGATAGTGCCTTTTTTAGGCTCTAGTGCGAGAAGTGGGTCATTTTACGTCAGATCCAAAACTTCGGAGGGCCATCTGTACTATAAAAACGTCGTACGAGACACGTGCAAAAACGAAATTCGTAACTCGTGTCGATTTAAAACATCGCCACTCGTTTCGAATTTCATGTTTTTCGCACTTGTGTCGTAATGTACTATTTTCCACTTCTCTGACGTGGAATCTTACTACTTTAAATTTTTTTGGTGACGATTTCCTAATACAAAATTACTTTTTATTTTGTAGGAAACCATCGCGCTCTCGCTCTTATGCCCCGACCACAGAGCCCCATTCCACAGGATTGCGTGAATGGTGTAAGAGGAAGTGCACTAGTTGGCGGGCGCGCCTTTACGTTTGGATCGACTACCTGTTCATGTACCTGTACCTGCATCTCACTAAAGTGGTGTTTCTGTCGCTAACACTGGTCTGCGTTTTGCGGGTAAGTTGTCTCTCTCATATAGCAAACCATCTCTCCCGCTTCAAATCCCCGACCACTGAGCCTCATGAAGGATTACGTGAATGATGTATGAAGAAATCTCGCATGCGGGCGGGTCTGCGACTTACGGGTAAGTTGTCTGTCCCATTTGAAGAATCATTTCGCTCGGAAGCGCTTCTACGCCCCTGAGAGCCCCATTCCATATGATTCCGTGAATGGTGTAAGAGGAAATGTGCTCGCTGGTGGGTATACCTGTACGCTTGTAGGTACATACATGCATCTTACTTAAATGTCGTTTCTGTCGCTGGCACTGCTCTGTTGTGTGTGGGCAACATAATTGTCATCAGCTGAGGATAATCTAAACTCTGTTTCCACGGGTTCGACACTTTGTGACAATGTAAATTTATACAAACCTTCTGGGAAGTACAGTGATTTATACCATAATGCCACACATATTTACTGTCCCTGTACTATGTCAAATATTATATATAGAAGATAGTTTACAATTAGCTCATATAAATATAATAAGCCATTGTTTTCTGGGTCAAACCCAAATATATTATATGTGTACATTCATTGACATAACGCATTCATATGAAACCTTTTTTATTTTACAGGTGTGCGCAATGCACGTACCGATAATGCTAATAGTAACGCCTGCTCTGCTATTAAACGCTAAGAAACAGCGTATCATCATCCTATTTATATCAACTCTTATCACCGTCTACTTCATGGCGAAAATGGTCTATCAAATAGAATACATTCGCCCCAGTGTTTTCGATGTCAATTGTACCGTAAGTAATCTGACTCTTCCTTTAGTATTAATTTGTCAGAGTAAAGGCTCGGTCCGACATGCGTTTTGAAAGCGTGGCGCGATGAGAGCAAGATGGGACGCGCGCGCCTCAGACAGCATCATTCCGCTCTCTCATCGTGACACGCTCTCAAAATGCTTGTGTTTGGCCGAGTCTTTATTAGGCTGGATTTGCATTTGAAAGAACTTTTTTAACCTAAGTATACTATGTCTAGGGTTTCACTTGAGGCATAGACAGAGAAAGTCATACCGCCTTTTTCTTACGCTATGGTAACTCAAAAAAGAGATGCGTATAGTTTTTTTCCTTTCTGTTACTGCCAAATTATAGGAGAGACGGAGCTATTTTAAGGATGGAGAGTTGTATCACTACCAACACAACCACAATATAGCACCCTTTTGTACCTATTACTTACGTAAAAACTTACAGGTGGGCTTAATTGCTTATCTTTGTATTATTACGCCTTTGAGAATACACAAAATAAGTTTCGAGATGATACTTACGCTTGCCTCGATTATTCTTCCAGAACTACCAAGGAACAAATGAAACCACATATAACAATGCTGAATGGCTCGGCTTCACGAAAAACCGCAACTTGGCGGTGCTGCTTAAAGACTACATAGGGCTGATAGTCGTGTTCACATTCCACTCTCTAGTCACGTATCGACAGAAGACAATCAGGTTTGTATTTTATTCTTGTATTCGTTATCTTTATCCCCTGTCTATGAACAAATAAAGAAATGGAAGTTGCACGGTATACTAAATTGCCTTTCGAAAACGATCCCGTGTTGACAAGTGTCAACCCCTCTTCAATATTTCACGTTTATAAATATCTGTACATACCTATATAAACATATACTCTACTGGCTGATTGTGAAAAACTACAAGACTGCTGTACACCATTTATTACCCACTTTCATACAATAAACTATCTGAATTTTAAGATATTTAAAAATTGTTGTAAATGGTCTATCAAAGTTTTGATTGATTATATTCTATTTGAATTTATTAAAGATCTTTCGCTGACATGCGCGCTGTTGATATTGCGCACAATGATTTTGAAGGCATTTTGGGTTCGCGTTAGATGTCCAATATGTCCATGTTTATATTTGGACGCAGTACTCTTTATATGAAATGACTGACGAAAAGTACAGTCAGCAGTAAAGGCTTGTATCTAAAATCTTTTAACACTTTCTTTGCGGACGAGTGCTACGCGTTACGCTCGTAGCCGATCCAGTGATTTTTCTGCTTTGTAGCGAAAATTGACCTCCCACAGAGAGCTCCCCTCGGGAGTTCCCTGCGCTCAAAGTGTTAAACAAACACTTATTTAAAGTTTTACTCGTGTGTTACAGGGAACAAGGTTCAACAACGAGTCAACACGACAAGGTTCTATTTCCCGAGGTCACACGCAAGGAGGCCGACATAAATCTGGTCTATTGCATTAAATTCTTGATCAACTATGGCTTCTATAAGTTCGGTGTTGAGGTAACTGCTTGATAGTATGGTATAATTATTAATGTTATTATGATTGATGAATTAATGTAGGTTTATTTAAATCCATGACGTTTTGGAATTTCGAAGTTACTAGACATAAAGAAACGAGATATTTGTAACAAATAGTAACTTTTTAGTATTATAGAGAAACATCACCATTTTCTGAAACTATTATAATATTTCTTCATTATTTTTTAGTGAACTTCAGTTAGTATTCATTGATTGCATATTTCTCTGTTATATATGTTTCGTAACATAATAAAAATAAATACTATTCGACATCCTTAGAAAAAAAAAAACGATCTAGTCCCTCGGTAACCTCAATAAAGCTAGTACTGTGGGAACTAGATAAATTAAAAAAATATAGAATACAACCATAAATAACATAATCTAAAAACGAAATAAGTATTTGTGTTTGCGGAATTCAAATTCACTAAATACTTGAGAATTCTTACACAGGGTCACAACCGGAAGCAGTTTCCATAAAATAAGTAATACCTACGAGTAAGGTTTCTATTGTAGTTACTAAAGCGACGATGTCTATAACAAAATAAATATTTCTATGTATTTAAGAATACAAACATGAACAAAATGTGTTTTATTATTCACATTATACATATTTATTTTTCAGGTGACCCTAATATGCCTAATAGGCGTAATCGGATCGCGTATGGACATATACGCAGTGCTTTACTCCTTCTGGTTACTACTCCTAGTATCTCTAAAGAGACCGAAGCAAGCCCGAGTGTGGCTAGCGTTCACGATATTCATCACAATCCTACTGCCGATACAGTATATGATAGCGGTTGGCTTCCTGCCGCAGTTCTGCGTCACTTATCCCTGGGGACAAGATACTACTGTAAGTATAAATATACTTTAAATCGCTATATGTTTTTTTCTGCTTATAACATTAAGTTCACTGTGACAATATCCCCATCTGGTTTTTGTGTAATGAAGTATAGTCGTGACCCCACATGACGAAGTAAAAAGCAAATTGTAAACAAGCATATTCACGATCAATGTTACAATAAGTGGTTAAGGACGCCTATGATGCAAGATTAACTCTAAATCTTTATCCTACATACGTATGATGATGATAGATGTATGCGCATAATCCTTTGTCATTACATATATTTTTATATACTATTGTCACTATTATCTTGAATATCCACTGCATTGAACAGAATGAACACAGAAGGCCGTTTAAGTGGAAAATGTCTCTGATAACGTGTAATTGTAGACAAACATGTGATATGATCCGAGGCTTTCCCATTTAACGGCCGAGGTGTGTATACTATTTTTCTGCTCAACGGAGCCGACAGGCGGCAACTTAGTTTAGCGCATCGGCCGGCAATGTGCTGTTTATCGGCCGGAGGGCAGAAAACATGATTATGCACTACATATGTAAATCTGTTTGTCTATGTAAAGTGCTGTAGGGTAATTACCAGACATCGGATTCCGTGGGGCGAAACAACTTGACAGCTAGGGACTTCCTATATCGACATACTCTTTTATAGACACTTGTTCTAAACACTAGTGATCACACAAAGGTTTGCTTAAGTATAAAATATTTTTTGTTAAAATATTATGATTATAATAAAATAACAGCTCAATTTTCTTCTTCTTTTTTGAAAACTTTTTTAAAAGTTTATTCGTCAAAATATATTTCTTCATGACTGAAATTTTATTCCACCAGAATTCGTTCCATATTTTAAGTCTTCTAGTCACCTGAAATGGATTTTTCAGCCAAGACGGAGACGCTTAACGCCCAAAAATATGGAAAAATTCTGGTTGGAAAAAAATTTCAGGCATGAAGAAATAAATTTTGACGAATAAACTTTTAAAAACGTTTTCACAAAAGAAGAAGAATATTGAGCTGTTATTTTATTATATCATACTATTTTAATAAAAAAATATTTTATAAGCAAACCTTTGCTTGATCACTAGTATTTAGAACAATTATCGATACATGAGTATGTCGATATTGGAAGTACCTAGCTGTCAAGTGGTTTCGCCCCACGGAATCCGATGTCTGGTAATTACGAATGTCAGAATTGCTCGGATAATTTCGCAAGGGGAATAATAGTGATTACCCCTGTACCTTATCTTCCTAAGGCCCACCCATACAAGAGAAATTGATGTTGAAATTTTCACCTACTCGCAAGTAAGTAAAGTCGATTTTAGTTAGTCAGTAAATTTTACGAGATAAAACAATTGCAACTCTGTTAATTGAAAGAATTTAAATTTGATCGTAGTGAATATGTCCTACTTGCGTAGGACGTCCACCCACAAGATGGACAGACGACCTTATGAAGGTCGGAGGTCGCATTTAACCGGTACATGTGGAGGTCCAAATGGGATGCCTATGTTCAGCAGTGGACGTCTTATGGCTGAGATGATGATGATGAATATGTCCTAGTATTAGGTAGGACAGTCAAGTGCAAAAATAAGTATCGAAAGAATCCGTTCATAAATATGTTACGACGTTCTTATTACACAGAATTAGAGTGCACTGGGACATATTTTTGAACGTTTTTATATACCCCTTATTTTGTCTTCGACTGGACAATAGATCTCACGAGGTTATAGAACTACCCAATAGCCATATCCATGTGTTTATTTCCAGAGCGCCAAAGACCTCCGAACATTCCTGTTCCTCCCATACGCGGACAGCCCACCCACTGCCACCAAGCTGGTCTTCGACTTTTTCTTACTGGTGTTCGCGTCGCGACAACTACGAGTGTTCAGAATAGAACGCAGGGGCGAGGAGTATCCGGGAGGATCGAATAGCGAAGATATAGGAGAGGACTGGGAGACGCCGAGCTTCGTCAATCCTGTGCCAGACTTCCTTGGCGTTGTCGGGTATAGTATATTACATATAGAGAAGCTTATAGGTATCTAGTGCTGGCGGAAAAGGGATGTTTTAGAATAGAACGTAGGGGCGCAGAGTATCCGGGAGGGTCGAATAGCGAAGATATTGGAGAGGACTGGGAGACGCCGAGCTTCGTCAATCCTGTCCCGGACTTCCTTGGCGTTGTCGGGTATAGTATATTACATATAGAGAAGCTTATTGGTATCTAGTGCTGGCGGAAAAGGGGTGTTTTAGAATAGAACGTAGAGGCGAAGAGTATCCGGGAGGGTCGAATAGCGAAGGTATAGGAGTGGACTGGGAGACGACGAGCTTCATCAATCCTGTACCGGACTTCCTTGGCGTTGTCGGGTATAGTATATTACATATAGATAATCTTATAGGTATCTAGTGTTGGCGGCATAGGGGTGTTTTTGGAATAGAACGCAGGGGAGAAGAGTATCCGGGAAGGTCGAATAGTGAAGATATTGGAGAGGACTGGGAGACGCCGAGCTTCGTCAATCCTGTGCCAGACTTCCTTGGCGTTGTCGGGTACAGTATTACATATAGATAAGCTTATTTGGTATCTAGTGCTGGCGGAAAAGGGGTGTTTTTGAATAGAACGTAGGGACGAAGAGTATCCGGGAGGGTCGAATAGCGAAGATATTGGAGAGGACTGGGAGACGCCGAGCTTCATCAATCCTGTACCGGACTTCCTTGGCGTTGTCGGGTATAGTATATTACATATAGATAATCTTATAGGTATCTAGTGTTGGCGGCATAGGGGTGTTTTTGGAATAGAACGCAGGGGAGAAGAGTATCCGGGAAGGTCGAATAGTGAAGATATTGGAGAGGACTGGGAGACGCCGAGCTTCGTCAATCCTGTGCCAGACTTCCTTGGCGTTGTCGGGTACAGTATTACATATAGATAAGCTTATTTGGTATCTAGTGCTGGCGGAAAAGGGGTGTTTTTGAATAGAACGTAGGGACGAAGAGTATCCGGGAGGGTCGAATAGCGAAGATATTGGAGAGGACTGGGAGACGCCGAGCTTCCCTCAATCCTGTGCTGGATTTACTTGGCGTTGTCGGTTATAGAATTACATACAGAATACAGATAAGATTATATCTAGTATTGCCGGCAGCAAAGTGTGTTTAGAATATAACGCAGGGGCGAATAGTATCCGGAAGGGTTGAATAGCGAAGATATAGGAGAGGACTGGGAGACGCCGAGCTTCGTCAATCCTGCGCCGGACTTCCTTGGCGTTGTCGGGTATAGTATTGATTGTAGATGAAGTTTCTTGCGTTGCGGTCGCGGCAACTACGTTTTTAAAGGCTCTGGCGCAGGGCTTTGACTTTTTCTCGGAACTTAACTGTTGACACAGAACAAAATCCAATTAGATGAAAATAATTTAGTCTTCTAATTCAATTTCTTCTATTCAATTGATATTTAAATCCTTATATAAATTTATTTGTTCACAGCACTAGCCCTACTTTATTTTTATTTTTTTCTAACCAGCACCTGGCTAGACGTGTTAAAGCGCATGGTCTTCCTGGGAATGCTGTGGGTGACCCTCGCCATCATGTTCCTGACGGGCACCAACCGCGTGAACCTGTTCTCTATGGGCTACCTCATCGGCTCTTTCATCTTCCTGTGGCAGGGAACTGACTTCTATTTGAGACCGAAGCACGCTATTTTACAATGGTGAGTTATAATATTATCGTTTAAATGTGAACGGTTTAGTAAAAACGTCCTAATTTATCGCTTACCATAAAGACGCTAAGACATTTAATTCGTGTAAAGGTACGAGCCAATTGCGTCCTTATGCTAAGCGACAAAATGGCATGTTTTTATAAATATTAGATGTCAATGTCACCAAAGAAAAAACATCGACATTACCACCTCCGGCATTGGAGAAGAACGACAGAGGACACCTGGGTTTTTTGGCCTACCAAACGTAAGTAAGGGCGTTTGTGCACTACAATGACTTTTACCGTCCGGTAGTCCGGTTTTTTACGGTCCGATATGCCACGCCATTAAATGTACGAGTATATAGTAGCTTGTGCACTATACGTAATTTTACCGTCCGACATTTTACTTTTCCCCATTCCGGGCAGTATTTTTCCGATCCGTGATGACAGCTATGAAAAACGTGTTAATGCTTGTGCACTGCGACCGGAATTGCACTGACTTTTACCGTCCGAACTTTTACCTCCGAGTAAAAAGACGGACAAGTGCACAAGCCAATCATCCGTTTTTTTCATGCTACTATGCCGCACCTCCGAGTAAAAAGACGGACAAGTGCACAAGCCAATCATCCGTTTTCATGCCATATCGGACCATGAAAACTCAGTCTACAGTAAAAGTCATTGTAGTGCACAAACGCCCTAAACCTATTCGCAAAAACCGTACCTACTACATTTGTTTGCACTCGATAATTATTATTCTCCTTGTTATTTTTCCAACACTGACTAATAACGTTTAACATTTTGACGCCCATTTCTCAGACAAATACACAACTGACTGAATAAATGGTTTTGAAGCTTTCTATTTTAGGAGTATATCATACTATTAATTTGTTAACTCACAGGTGGTCGTGGCTTCTCAACTATAACGTATCAGTTGTGGTAATAAAGGTGATACTGCAGATACCAGGCTGCTTGTTCCGTGAGGCAACCCAACTGCACGCCTGTTGGCTCGTCCAGTTGTTGGGTATTGGATGTGTCGATAAGTTCGCCGGCACACTCGGAAGTTTCATTAAGATGGAATCCTATAACAAGGTGAGTCTGATGATACTTCAGATATGTAGGCTGCTTGTTCGGCGAGACGACGAAATTGCACACGCGTCCAGGCTCGCGCAGTTGTTACATTGGTCCCGTTGACAAGTTCGTCCGCACCTTCGGGAGTATTAACCCTTAATTCGCAACGTCCAAAATACTGAGAGATACATGGTCTTTGACCTACTTTTTGTATTTTTTTTAACACACGGCCATCCCCTATATATGTCGAATTAAGGATTAATAAGTTTAGTGTTTGTGATATGATTATTTTAACGTCTGCAAAATAGAACTTTCTAAGACAAATATATGAAATTTTACCTTCCAATAAAATTATTATTATGTTTCCTAGACTTCGGATATCTTCAGGATGTGAGAGCGTAGCGTCTCCCAATGACCGATAGATGCCGCTAGCGTCTATGAAGCCGCTCCACAGCCCGTAGCGCGCCGCTGTGACGTAGTTTCCGCCCAGACAGCTTCCTGTAACCAACCAGCTCGCACCCGGCGACTCGCCGCCATTTCATTGTTGAGGAGAATGTAAAGGTTGATAAAATATTGCCACCAGGAAGGCATTATCCAGATATCCGAAGTCTAGGAAACATAATAATAATTTTATTGGAAGGTAAAATTTCATATTATGTGTTCCGTTCGACTTCGGATATCTTCAGGATGTGAGACCTGTCTATTATCTCCTGGTGGCGAGTCAGCGGGTGCAGAAATGTTAGGGCTCTACTGCCCTAAAACAACCAATGAATTTTGACGTGTAGCCAATAAAATTAAGAATACATGATGCATCGCTTTGCATTCAGAGGTTAAGAATAGGCTCAAACGAGGCTTTTCGGTTAGGTAGAGTAGATATCCGCTGATTATATATAGGACTTACTTATCCGCAGATTTTACACATAAGTTTCACATAATATTTTCGGTAATTTATACGAATAGACACGTCCAGAATACCGTCGAATAATAATAATAATTCATATTTTGATGTTATCGAATTTAGAACGGAATTTCAGACAGAAAATAATTAAGTGAGAATTATTAGAATAATTGTCTACGTATAATACAGTATAGTGTAAGGTCATGGACTCTAGACTCGGTATTAACATTCCATATGTGGGTTTCTCTCTGATGTCGTACAGCTGTTCAGATTAAAACTAGTATTCTTTAAGCGTTTAATCAAACAGGCACCTTGAAGGCGAAGGTTTCGCCAAATAAATACTTTATGAATAGTATTAATCAGAGATTATCGTTCGCTACGCTAAATGCGATAAAATATGTGAGGATATTTTCGTTACTTGATTTGATGAGATAGCTGGCAGACGATGTTATTTTTAGCGTACGACGATGACTATTTTCCATATGGGCGTACCTGTTTTTACTTTGGAGAAACGCCAACGGAACACCAGCAGACTTTTCTTTTGATCTGGTCAGTCAGCGTCGGTGTAGTAGCGTTCCGCTTACCTAAACGCATCGTGCGTTCAGTTAGGGCCAGTAGACCGAGGCATACTGTGGCACGTGGGCGTTTGAGGTGAGCGAACAGGTCGATGGACGGGGTACCCTAGCGGGTGAAGATCTGCTCAGTGGCCTCCGGGCGCTGGTGCCGCTCGGGGGCGCAGAGTCCCCTAGCTCGTCCGTCGACTTTCTGAAAGTACCGACCTGTAGGTATATGAACCGAACTGGTTCCGTAAGTTGTGAACCTGTAGTGCGTAGGCAATTCCCTGATGCCAATACTTTCTGCGTTGGTCGTTGTAACTAATAATCATACTAACTATCGATCTCCCCAGGTTCTCCTTAAGTTTTAAAGAGTAGTTTTTTTTTTTTTTTTGGAGTCGCAGTGCAAGTTCCCTGTTGGAGACCACGCACCGGCTTCCTGTTGAGGACCGACTGAGAATGCGGTGCGTTGATCAATATACTCAATATAGTGTTTCCTTCTTACCTCGATATGAACGTATTTTATTACGTTCTTAATCCACCATGGGAGATTCCCTCAAGAGTCCGGTTGGCAGATGAGATGGGCGCTGGCATGGGACTCTGTAATCGCCCGAAGCAGTGTTAGGGCCTGCGATAGTGCAACCAGCCTCCATGGACGCCCAAGTTCGTAAGGTTGAGTCCGTCTAGGAGCGCACGGCGTTGGACGCGAGACACTGTCTCGCAACTAATCATTTACCTTATTTTCCCTGCAGGACGCAAATGTTGTGGCTATGGTTTGAGTAAGGGTTGTAACGTATTTCAGGTAGTATATTTGCTAACCTAGGTTGATGGGGGTCGATCTGGTAATCTGTACTCCTTTTTCGACTGGATTGCTATCAGGAAATAGTCTTGATAGGTGATCAAACGTTGGTCAGAAATGTATCATGTGGAAGCAGTCACGGACGTATCCAATTGTTTACTTACAAATAATATTAAGTATACTAAAACTGCCCAGGACCGGAGTCAGAGGTGAACAGTCGTGTTGGGGACCAGGACTTTCTTTGGGTCGTTGCGCTAGAGGAGTAAGTAAGTTCAGCTATTAATATGGGAGACCTTTAATCGGCTCTGGGAAAGAATAATCTGTGTAGGGACAGCACCGGGCATAGCAATACGCTTAGATAAAAACGAAGAATTTATATTCTGTGACGAGTATACCGGTGTTTCGAGCTATCTCTCCATGGCCTCTTTCCTCGAGCAGCTGTATCTCGAGCTCGCTTACGACCGGGGGATTTTTGTCCCAAATTTGTTTATTGCCCTCGGAGAAATGGTCCGTTTTATGAGGAGGAACCCGTATTGTTGGAGAACGAGTGCGAGTAGAGAGATTATAAGAAATCTGTTTCCAAACCTTGTCAATACCATCAGTTTTCAGAAAGCAGGCCCGCGGATTTGAGTGTCTGAGGAATCCGGGGCTGATCAAACATTTGTAGAATAACATGAGATATTACGTTACAGATTCCATTCATTGTCGAACAGGTCTTCGGTTTGGTGCACTAAGTTTTCCTGCTTCTGCTGTATTGGATCGTGGGAGACTGCAGGTAGTATTTGAATATAGATACAACGTACAGATTTCCTATAGAACAATAGGACGCAGTTCCTTGTGACTCGGTCAGCCACTACAACGGATCCTCGATCGAGAACGAGGGATCTGCAATCCCCCCAGCTGCAGTAGGCACGTGTATGTCTATCAGGGACACCCGAAGCAGGAGCACCAGACTGTGGTTTGCAATGCTTCCGCTCGGCAGGCGGCGCCAGGGTGGTTGCCGGCATCAGCTTGGTTACTTACGTGATATGGGGGGGCCAAACTGACAAGAGTCGTTGGCGCTTTCGCGTTGGGCAGAGCTTCCACCGTATGGCGAATATCGCGGGCGGTGGCGTCATCCGGCCAGTTGGCAGCCGGCAGCGAGGCGTTATCGTGGCGTCATTGTATCGGCTTTGCGGGCCACTGTAGTTGCACAATGAACTTCATCGGACCAATTGTATTGTGACTTGTAGCGCCATTGCGGTGGTCGCGTGAATGTAGCGGTTTCGTGATCGGCAGCAACATTGAGGTGGGTTATACCGCCATGCCTGGACAACATCAGCATCAGCATCGAACGGCAGTATTATTACCTGTAATGTCATCATGGTGACTATAATTTCGTGGCTAGCGGTGTCCCGTGGCACCCGGTGAGGTCAATACCGATGGTGCCGTCGCGACGACTAGTGAAGTCGGGACCGGTGGCGTGGTTGCGGCAGCCAATGAGGCGAGGACCGGTGGCACCGTTGTAGCGCCCAGTGAGGTCGGGATCGGTAGCATCGTAGTCACACCCCGTCAAAAAACGGGATCGGTGGTGCCGGCATGGCACTCAATGACTTTAGTACCTGTGGCACCCACGTGGCGAGCAGTGAGCTCAGGACGGGTGGTGCCCACGTGGCAGCTAGTGACGTCGGGGCCGGCGGCACCGACATGGCGTCAGTGAGGTCAGGGCCGGTGGTGTTCACGTGGCGTTCAGTAACGTCGGGACCGGTGGCGGCCAGCGTCGGGACCGATGGCGTCCCCGTGACAGCTAGCGACGTCAGGCCCGGTGGCACCAACATGGCAGCCAGTGGGATCCCCACCCCGGTGGCACCGTCGTGGCGGCCAGTGAGGTCGGGATCGGAGGCGGCCAGTGAGATCAGGACCGGTGGCGCCCATGTGGCGGCCAGTGAGGTCGGGATCGGTGGCGCCTAGGTGGCGGCCAGTGAGATCAGGACCGGTGGCGCCCATGTGGCGGCCAGTGAGGGCAGGATCGGTGGCGCCCATGTGGCGGCCAGTGAGGTCGGGATCGGAGGCGCCCTCGTGGCGGCCAGTGAGGTCAGGATCGGTGGCGCCCAGGTGGCGGCCAGTGACATCAGGACCGGTGGCGCCCAGGTGGCGGCCAGTGAGGTCAGGACCGGTGGCGCCCACGAGGCGGCCAGTGAGGTCAGGATCGGTGGCGCCCAGGTGGCGGCCAGTGACATCAGAACCGGTGGCGCCCAGGTGGCGGCCAGTGAGGTCAGGACCGGTGGCGCCCACGAGGCGGCCAGTGAGGTCAGGATCGGTGGCGCCCAGGTGGCGGTCAGTGAGGTCAGGACCGGTGGCACCCACATGGCGGCCAATGAAGTCGGGACCGGTGGTGCCCACGAGGCGGCCAGTGAGGTCAGGACCGGTGGCACCCACATGGCGGCCAATGAAGTCGGGACCGGTGCTGCCCACGTGGCAGCCAGTGGCGACCACGTGGCGGCCTCTCATCACAACATTCGTCGCCATCCGCAGACTAGACTCCTTGGGTTAATAGAATATCATTAAGCTAACTCACCCATCGATCCGAGAGCGGAAAACGTAAAGAGTACCCAGGTCCAGCTGCAGCTCCCGGCGGCGGCGGCGGAGCGCGGGGTGGCCCCCGGCGCGCCCGGCCGCGGCGGCGACACGGTGGCGCCGGCTCCCCGGCGGCGCGCGGGCCGCCCCCAGCCGGCGGCGCCGCGCTGCCCGCGGCGACACGATGTAGCGATGCACGTTCCCTCTCGTCGGGTGCGGAGCGGCTTACGTTACCGTATGAGAAGTAACGCGATCGAAAACACGCGTTAATCGGACGATTTCTTACTTAAATCTCGGAAACGCCTACGACTGAACGACGGTAACGTTTAAAACACGATCGTGGTCGAGAACGTATTTCGCCAGAAAAAGTGGGTAGATCGAAGTCACCTTGAAAATTGCGCGACGGACGTTATCGGTTCGAAAATACTTCGGGAACTCGATTATTCGAAATGAAATTTTAAAATTCGAATCTAAAATTTTCGTCGTAAATATTTAACGATAGACCACTTTCTTGACGATTAGCGAAACACTTCAAATGACTTCCTTAAATTCACTTCAAATGAATAACTTTTCTGTTCGAGCAGAAGTTCCGAAATATAATTACTGGGAATTAAGTCGATCGAGAAGTTAAAGACCACGTATCGAAAATAAATAAAAATATGCGGACCTTCGGCCAAGACGGTCGACGAAACAATGAAATGGCGGCGAGTCGCCGGGTGCGAGCTGGTTGGTTACAGGAAGCTGTCTGGGCGGAAACTACGTCACAGCGGCGCGCTACGGGCTGTGGAGCGGCTTCATAGACGCTAGCGGCATCTATCGGTCATTGGGAGACGCTACGCTCTCACATCCTGAAGATATCCGAAGTCGAACGGAACACATAATACATATGTTGTGCCGTATGTGTTGGACAAATACTATTTATGAAAATAGAAGAAAGTCCTTGTTGTAGGTTGGGTGCTAAAAACGTGTTAGTAATTTATGGTTCAGTTTGTTTGTTACATCGATATACAGAATAGTTACCTACTTACTGATAAGTAACTTAGATGCTTGTATGAAAAAATAAGTATCTGTTCAATATTCCAGGACACCAAATGTACTGTGCCCCAAGAAGACATTGGCCTGGCTTGGGACGGCGTGTGCTTTGCCTTCCTTATATTACAGAGGAGGCTTTTCCACAGCTACTATTTCTACAGGGTGATCGATGAAAGCAAGGCCACCACCGTCCTCGCATCCAGGTAAACTAAACAAGTTCACACTATTTACAGAAAGGAATAGACAATGAAACCTGAACAAGTCGTTTTGTGTTTTTTTTTCATCGATATACTCGTACCAAAGGCTTGGAAGAAAGATTAGGTACTAATAAACTGTTAGAATGGAATGAATCGTTGATTATAAATAAAGGTATATTCTCATTTACACAGAGGTGCCGAGCTTATAGAGGAACTTCGTCAAAAGCAAATGAATCTCCAAGAGGACCAAGAGATTAGAATATTGGAAAAGATCAAAGTAAAGATGGAGAGGATAAAAGCTAACCAGAAAAAGATTCACGGGGTACTGAACAAGGAACCGAAACACCATGATCGCGGTAAGTTGTTGAATATTTGGGGTTTGTTTATTCTTTTCGGAAAGTTCTATTTCAAAAACCAGTTGTTTCAATCATAAATTTAAGAAAATGGTGAAAGCTTTGAATATTTTAGCAAAAACATGAGTGTTGGCAGAATGGGTAAAAATTTACATGGTCTCTGTTCGTAACTCGTCTCTGTGATTTTACGTTATTGTCAATATGTCAGTTTGTTATGATTGTTAAAGATTATAAACTGCCCCGTGGTTCCAAAGATTTTTACTTTGTTTAAAATACATGATACAACTCTGGAGACCTAACAAAAGATAATTCTGATTGGCAAGATTTAAAATATATTTAGCATTTACTTCACTACTTACAAGGGTGCTCACTAGCATCTAAGCAGGCATGCTCAGATATTTTTGAGTACCGTGGCCGATATATCTGATAGCGACTGTACCTACTTATAAACACTAAGTAGTCGGCCCTTCTTTGCCAAAAATGCAAATTGTGAAAGCATTATAGCAATTATGTATTTATGTATGGAGACAACTTAGTTAAGTAGATGAGGTATGTATGATAGTGAATCTTGAATTCTTGAGAACTGAGTTTGGGTCAAAGTAAAGTACAATGTTAAGAATAAGTTGAATATTGTTCCAACCTGCTAACGATAAATAGAAGAGGAGGAGTCAGACACGCAGCCGGGCGACACGGAGGCGGTGCCGCTGGTGCGCGGCGACTCGGACTCGCGCGGTTTCCACACTCCCGACAGCCCCGCCTCCCCCCGCGGCTTCCACACCCCGCTCAGCGAGCCTTCCGCGCCCCCCTCTAGAGTTCACACCCCACCCCCTGTCCATAGACCGCTTACCCTCCCAGCCCTGCCGCCTCCGAGCTCCCAAGGCGGCCCGCCTTCACCTTCCTCCGCACTAATGACCGTCTCTTTAGACGCTTATCTGGAACCGAGACGCATATCCTTTGAATCCCCTGCGTCTTCAGAACTTCTCCCTCGCGCTCAAAGCCCAGAAGAATCCTACCCAGTATTCTCCCCGCCTCCGATACGTCGCCGTCACACGGTAGCCAGCCCGAGCCTCCTGCGAACCTCTCTCATATCGCAGTCGAGCCGCGCCGAACCCAACTCTCATCATACGTGTAACGTTTCACTATATCCGAGCACTTCTAGTTCCGTGTACGTGTCTCACCTTGTACATAATGTAAAGCATTTTCAGGTCTACGTGTTAATTATGTTTTTTTCTTTTATTAGGAATAGAAAGTGAGCGTCCTCTATATGAGCGACGGATACACACAAACAGGTTTAAAGGTATATCTGACACCTTTTTGAGCTGGTGTGGAAGGTGACTGTCTCCATTGCACAGAAAATGTCTCATATACTAATTCCCGCACAGTGGTAAACGAGATTTAGGTATAAGAGTCATAAGAATCTTTTCATCGATTAATTTTCGAGAAGCGCGCTTTAATAACAGCTCCCTGTATCGTTTTTGGTGTTATTTTTTATTTGGACCCTATAGCCTGAGAGCGACGAAGCTCTGATTCATTCTGTGGTGTGTGACTTGTGGTGTTGAGCTGTGCTTTATTCTTGTAGCGCCCGACAGGCCGAATAAGCAGCCGACCAGCCATCAGAGGGGTAATGTCTAGCCTCCGTCTATCGCGTGTAACCTGTGTTCGCTTCACTAATCTCTAGCTTCTACTGACAGTATTTAGGCAAGTTGGAACATTTGGCGGGGGCTGTCTTGATTATATGTCGACTGGGATTATGATTGGTTTTGTAAATGTTGTAAATATAATAACTAAGACAGAATGCGCCACCCACTAGTTGTTGCCTTGCATGTGCTGTATTTTATATTAGATTGCATGCCCGCATGTGTATGCCACTTGTATGTTTATGCATCCTGATTGGGTTTTTTTTTCAATTGTCTTGTGTGTGTGTCACTTGTGTCAGCTATTTATTTAGTATTCGGGAGCGAATTCATGGGATTCGGTAACCAATGGAACGAGTGAAATAGAAATTGAGTTAAACATCACAATTTAAACTTACTCCTACTATTATCATAAAGATTCATAATGTTCAATCCTATGGGCTGCGCTCTCGATGTTCTCAATGTTTAGTTTAGGCAGATTATATTTTTATTCAATTATATATTTACTATTGTGAAAAAGCTTTGTGGGTAGAATTTAGGTCAGAAGTTTTTGGTGTTGCACTTTTCAAAAATCAGCAAAGCACCTTTAATTACATAATTAAGCTTGATAATTGTTTGATATTTTTAGTAACACAAAATAAATTAAAAACATCTAAATTTAAATAAAATTTCCTAACAAAGGGGCTTTTGGTAAAGTGGTAACTGTATTTCCCAATATAAAATAGTGTTTTTCATATAGCCGTTCGCTCGGGAGACTACTACATGTTCGACGACTTCGATGACACCGAAGTTCCACTAAAGGAAGAAG
Organism: Thaumatotibia leucotreta; assembly: GCA_025490895.1. Taxonomy (NCBI): domain Eukaryota; kingdom Metazoa; phylum Arthropoda; class Insecta; order Lepidoptera; family Tortricidae; genus Thaumatotibia; species Thaumatotibia leucotreta. Next base: position 37,673 of record JALPQI010003676.1, on the reverse strand, counting down.
AAAGTGAGGAAGAGGATATCGACGCACCTAAGGAAATGGGTTTGGGCAAGGTGAGTAATTCATTACGACTTTACTGATAGGCTGAACACGTATCGTAAGAATAATACAGTACATTTTGGTATCGCATTGGTAGTTGAGATCACAAGGCCAACACCAACATCGAATTGAAAATTTTTAGTCCATGCTTAGTTATAGTGCTTTTCTCGACTTTGCCATACCTGTATTTACTATAGCATATATAAGTAACTAACACTAGATATTTGTGGCTCAGATATGCTATGTAGCAAATAAATTAGTGAAATAGCTTTGCTAAGATTATATTCCGATTTCCATAGCAGACTGAATCTCTATGCTAGTATAAGATAATTCTGAATGCTAGTTGGGTTCAAATATTACGAGCAGCCTTGCCGAGGTCGCCATGTGACGCAAGTGCAAAGCGGGGTTTTCTCAAAGATATCAGAAGAGTTTGGTATGTACTAATTAATCATCATTTATTTCGTATCGTAGCCAAACTTTATATTTGGAGAGAATTTTTGGCTAATGATTGTGTGTAGGTCATGGTCACCTCTTTTGAACCCAACTACTGCCGTCAGCGACTTGCAAGTCTAGTTGAATTGGTGGAGTATATGTGGGTTACTCGAGTTGTTATGTGTACGTCTTGTGTGGTGATTTGGTGATAAAGGAGCATGCTTTTGCAGGCTGGGTGGAACTCTACATTTCATAGATAAGTTTCCATATGGAATGGTTGATATTTAAATTCAGCATGTTTAAGTTCCTCTACAATATAATTGTTTTAGAGGCATTTTTATTATTACCTGGATGTTTGAATGGGTATCTGTAGACCAGATTATATTTGCCTTTATGCTGCTTATGTTAACTAACCTATATTTTGTGGTAACTTGCACAGACTTGTCCGTTTTCACGATTTTTTACATTGGTGGTATTCTTGTACGAAACTCGAGTGTGTATCGCTCCGAGACTACCTATTCGTAATACAGTCATGGGGTTACAAAGCACGGGTGCGTAACTGCGAATCGCACTTTCCGTGTGTAAAAAGGCAGCGGGCAAATTGGGTATTTTTCAAAATTTAACGATTGAATTATTTTCATAATTTTGCTTGCCCGCTACCGTACGTTCGCGCAGCTACTGTCGACGGCGATGAAGACGGACTTGAGGCACGCGGTGCGGCGCGCGTCCATGCCTGCCGTGCGCTCGCGCCGCCGCATCTCCGCCGGGAGCATTCCCCACTCTTACCCTCACGAGGTAAACTTACCCTAGTACGGAGTCATGAATTTGGAGGTATCAAGTGACAGACATGAAACACTGTCTTTGGTCTGGCTAGCAGCATTTTCGATCAGCGGCATTAAAAATGTTTTGATATGGCCACCGACAGCATTTTCGGATTAGCTGCACAATGTTAGACTTGCCCGCGTACACTCACTGCGGCTCATGATATCAAGACGGATTTGAAACAAATTTGACAGCTCTGCGAGGAGCAATAACGGAACATTCCACACTTTCACCTGCACGAGGTAGGAAACATGGTCTCGGAGCCTTGCTGACCTACTCTAGGCCGCCTCATTGGCCACCTATTCTCGACGGTGATCCAGACATTCAAGACCCATTGAAGCAAGACTGAAGCAGTCAACGTCTTCGTTCGGACTCTTTAAACACAATGTGAAAGTAGACTAAACTAAAATCCACAAACCTACGGACCAATTTGACAAGCGAGTATGCACGAATATTGCCGATCTTATCGATATTAAAATTATTGCTACATCAAGGTCCACCCAGACGGGACAATCATATTGTCAATTTAAATGAATTTATAAAATTATTGTTTTACTGACAAATTGAATTAGTGAAACGGAAAAAGAAAAGACTCATCGACTTTTCGTGTATATTTATATTATTAAGTGTATATAATGATATGGTAGACAGATTGAAGGACAAACAAGATATTTCCAAGAGGACGTTCATGTCAATAAAAACGAGCTTGTCATGAAAAATATCGAATTTTCTTGGCATTTCGACAAGTAAAACTTATGAAGGAACACTAAGAACAACAGGTCTTTACTTCGAATCTGAAACCTGATACAAAATTAACGTTCAAAGTCAAGGTAGACGGATTTACTTTTGCGGCAATACCTATACGTTGAAAAGTGCATGTTTAAAAAAAACTAAGCCCCTGACTGTTTTAAAGGTAAATAGCATTGCGATTTTCAATTATTACAGTTTGTTGTACTCGTATATGTAATATAATAGTGACATATGTAGTATAGAGAAGTTCGACAGTAGAATGTTTAGTTAGGTAAAAACGCATTTTATCCATGCACTGCCTTGAAAATCGAACAAACCTAAATTTTTACCTCACATTTGAAACTAATATGTATTTTTTTTAACTAGTCTGTTATTTATTCTTTACAACTTGTAGATATATTGTTATCGACATATACCATTGCATCATCATCATCATCATCATTTCAGCCATAGAACGTCCACTGCTGGATATAGGCCTCCTCAATAGATTTCCACTTAGGCCGGATGGATGCGACCTGCATCCACCTAGTCCCCGCAACTGTAACCAGGTCGTCTGACCATATACCCTTTACTATTTTTATTTTGCTGTTCCTGTAGGCTTATTATGGTCCCATGGCTATCGTATATTGATGTTGCTTTCACGTTCTAACAAGTATGCAGGTGCGAATGTGACGAGTAGCACGATAAATGGTGAACGCGTGACCATCGTAAGCCACCTCGTATTATTTTACCTATCAGTCATATGTCAATTTAGTCCGTAGGACTGTGGATTTCACTTTAGGTATCTGGGTGAAAACTAGATATAATGTTTCAGCGAGATCTAAATTTCCGGTTAAAATATATACCGGTTATCTATAAAAAATACCAATGATATTAACATATCCTTAACAATATTTATGTGTTGCACTTTATGTTATACTTGGAAGCACGTGTCAGATGAAATTATATGATTATCTGCGTATGCTTAGACGCTTAAAGTATGTAATGCTTAATTGGGTATTTATGTTATTTACGCATGTTGGGTGGTGATTGGTTATATTATTCGGATGCATGGTATCTACGAGCATAGAACTAGTTAGAGTTGGGAATTTCTTTATTTCGTTTAGCTCTTTAGTGCCCTGAAAATATTCTGGATACAATTTAAAGACACTTTTGAAAAACTTTAGTTTTCAAGCATCATCACATCACATCATCAGCCTATCTCAGTCCACTGCTGCGGGAAGAGTTGGGGTGGTGACAAATGTATTGTTACTGCCGTCACCACACGGCAGTTTTCAAGCGTAGCCCTATAAACTTACCTCATATTTCGCTGCATTTAACTAAAGGCATAAAGTCGATATATGATCGTAATGCATAAACATACCTACCCAGGCTCGTCGACAACCAAGTGTTCACAAGAGCGAGTCAGACCGCGAGCGGGAAGGCGAACGTGATGCGGTTTCTGAACTAGAAGAGATTGCGCCGGAGCCAGGTATGATGTGCCTTTTATTTCCACCGCGAAATATCGTAATGTATGTGCCGAAACTATAGTCTAGGCTGAATTGCGTCTCACGTATACCGCGTGCGCGCGTTGACACGGTCGGCATAAGACCAAAATCAGCCTTAGGCTTGCTAAGATGGCATCACTTTGGGTCGGTTGAACCAACCATACTCGACAGGCCGATCAGCATTACTCAGCGGATAAGTATGAAAAACTTCTCATATAATAAAGTGATTTGACGCTGACAGACGGTTTGGTGTAGCCCACCCTTAGCTAAGGTACGTCTTAATTTCATATTTTTAAGGGATTTAGAGCTCTGAACGCTATTTAATACACGCTCATAGGTGATCAATCACGCAATCCTTCATGTGTTGTCGTAGCAGCTAAAGGCACCATAAGGTTTGCTGGCAGCCTATAACACTAAAGTAACTAAACTTCAGTCAAATACATGACTGATTTAGCAATAGCCTCGACGTGCTTTCTGTTTCATTTACATTATACGCGATTTCAGATACTATTGGTTATTCCTTCATGATCGTCTTTTCCTCCACGGGACATACTTTGCCTATTGTGGAGGTCAATAAATTTTGTACAACCTGGAACTAGTCTAAAATAAACGAACTTATATTTGTTTCAACCGATGTTGTAGGGAAAGAAACGATAGTGGACAAATGCCGGCGCTACTGCACCACAGCCTGGGTGTTCATCTCGAGCTTCCTCGTGACTGCAACGAAGCACCTCATGCGGTTCTCCCGGGACTACCGATACGTCTCACGGGCCCTTTCTATGGAGAAGAAAATCCTTAAGGTAGATAGACCGTGACAGAACTTCTGTCTATCCTGCAGGCCTATTCAAGATGCCATTCTGCAATCGTATACAAAAAACGATAAACATACCTAATGAATGTATGAGAATGACAGATTCGAACGAAAAGTCACGTGACCATTTCCGTGCATTATTATGGTCACGTGACTTATCACTTATAGTAGGTATACGATTATCGTGGCTAGGCCTGCTGGTATTGGAATGGTTGGACTTACTTCCTTCTGCTTAATTATTTCTTTGAAAGCCCTGTCGAATTGTAGATGGGGAAGAAAATATTAAATATGAAATCAAGCTAATCAAATACAATGCCACAAGGGCCAATCTTAGATATAGGTTAGGTTAAGTAGATTAGTTAGATTTAATCTATGTACATAAATTGTAGTTTTGAAAATGAATATATTTAAAAAGCTAATCAAATAATTAAAAAGATAGGACTTTTTAAAACAGATTTTTTAGAATTACTTAGGTATTCATACAAAAACATTATTTCAGGAGAAAGCTATTAAATACACTTTCTTCTTGTATCCTCGTAGCAGTTAAAGGCACCATAAGGTTTGCTGGCAGCCTATAACACTAAAGTAACTAAACTTCAGTTAGAATTACTTAGGTATTCATACAAAAACATTATTTCAGGAGAAAGAAGGTTTCGGCATCGGGCTTCGAGAGGGTTCGCAAATGATCTGGGAACCACTGCCCGAGACTTTAGCACATCCGTGAGTATATGCTTTTTTCATTACATTCGCACGTTTCTACAGTATTTTAGATTGCAGTGGTTATGTAGTTATTTCCGTGTTGATTTGATTCCTAATAAAATACCTATCATTTTTAGTAAAGTAACTGGCAGGTAGGTAGAGTATGTCGTACAATTGAATTTTGAAGCTTAAGTATTGCTCTAGCTTGTGTGCATGTGTACTAGTGACTAACTCGAACGATTAGATTTAGATAGTTATAGAGTGGATAACTATAGTTAGAATAATTTAGTGAGTAGTGTCTTGTTTTTGCATGCTGCCTAGTGTGCACTTGGAACCGGATAATTATGATAGCAACCTACTTGCCCCGGATGTGGAAATGGGGTTTGTACATCATATTTTTGTGTTTAAATAAGTCTGGATGAAAAACGATGTCCATTTCTCATGTTACACGATTTTGTCTTATTTCATATGTTGAAATGAAATAGGTTATTTAATTATTATTAAAAAATAGTTCTCGGAATTTTTATTGTGAATTTGCAGTCCAATAGTTATCGTTTTCCCTCTGGACAACTTCATGTGTTTATTGTACTAATTATACCTACTTAAATTTTAATTTAGCTTATTTTTTATTAAAAAGGAATTGATTTGTGTCACGTATAAATTTGTAATGTAACTAACAAAATCTGTGTTTACATAGTTCAATTACTTAGACGTCTGTAATGTAATGATTCGTTTTTTGTGTTTGATAATTCCTAATGTAAATTTAAAAGAGTGCACGTGGGTGCGTTCAGAATTTTACAGTATGGTACTTAGAGATAGTGATTATGGCTCGAGGTGCATTTCTCGTACCGAACTCAGTAAATCGAACTATTTAAGGCAATACCTGCGTATTTTAGTGCTTAAAAGATTTAAACATTCTCTAAATGCATTCGAAGTCGGAGTTTTAAATCTCGAAGCGTGACTCACGAAGTCTCGACAATATATCGTAGGGTTTTCTAATACAGAAACATGATTGACAGTTTTCTCGATGGATTGTTTTTCAAGTCGGGTCCTTATTATTAAAATAAGGGGATATGACCATGATTTACAAATATGATAAAGGAATCAGCTAATTTTAGATATGTATAATACGGATTTTTGATTTAAAAGTACAGGTATTCTCTTACTTTTCATAATTTGTCCGTAAAATTCAATCCTAATGAGCAGTACATCCCTTTCTTTCATATATGGGAGCCGTAAAGTTTATCTTTGGGCGTGGATTAAAATAGCGCAGGTATCGTCTTAAGCATTAAGAGTACACGTAAGCCCACAAGTACAACGTGCAGCGTTTCCACAGCCGTAAGTTAAGCGATATAAGCGTCCCCGAGATCCGAATCCTGGCGCCGAGCATGGAGCGCGGGCTGGACGCCACGCCGCCGTCACGTGCGTCGCCCGCGTCCCCCGCTGAGCTGTCCGACGATGACACGTCTGAACACGAGAGCGCGTTTAGCTTGCAGAGTACTGAGAGGTGTAGTGGTTGACGATTCGGGCTGTGACTGATTTGACTGCACTGACTGCGGTTCTGTCTTTGTCAGTCCAATGAAGGCGAAATTGGAGTGACGAGGCAGATACAATTTTTCGATTTTAAAATTTTAACGGTACACCTATTGTAGCGTTATGGGGTGTCCCACGAGAATATCCTTTACGAAATGCTATTATTATATCTTATAATAAAGTAATATTAGGCCTGACTGTTCATAATTTTGCTAACAGATTGGCAGTATAATTATAGCGGAAACCCAGCTCTTTTATTATGTGATTCGAAACTGCCGTTGCAACATATGTTCACTTTGAAAAATTTTCACTGTTGTTTTAATAATTAATGAATACTAACGTACCAGTCACTGTAAATTGCCTTTATACAAAGATATACTTAAAAGGCACTTTGCCTCCTCAAATGATGAACAGTTTAAAATATTTAGGCAAAATATATGAGAAAAGTTCTAGTATTTTATAGAGTAACATGCGAATAAGTCACAGCGCGGGTTCATTCAATTGTTGTTGTTGTATGCGATGGGCTTGGCTATGTATTGAATTTTCCATATATTCTCCTCGTCGTATTTTCTCTCCCACTGTTATTATACTATACTCACACGATGTCGCTGCTTTCGTCGTTTATTATATTTCTAGGTAATTGAAAACAGGTATGATATCAAGTATGTTGAAATTAAAAACACGTTAACACCAACCTACACTTCAAACCTATTCTACCATCATAAACGCTGCTACTTACAAAATAACACTTAAACCTACTTTTTTTTCACCTGTCACTATCCACACTAGTAGCAAGGCGTCAAATGTTTTGAAGCCAGTTTGGTTTCCATATCTATTGAGGTTCTCCTATATCGATGCCCTATTGCACACTCTTATCTACCAATTAAAGAATAAATATTCTTGTAATGAATTCAAACGCCAACACAATTACATATCATCGGTTTAGAGGCAGAAGTCGGCAGAACTATTTCCTAAAAGATGTTTTACCGCCTCTAAACCGGCGAAATGTAGGTAGTGGATAATCCTTAAAAAGGAAAGAATTGCCCACTACATGTGTAACTGACCATTCATGACATTTATTATATTGCATATAAAGCGTACAAATTGTCAGTTAATTGTCCATCGTCAGATGGTACCTACGATAGTGCACAAATTCTAAGTGAATTTTTCAACTAACCCCCTTATTCATAAAGGTCTGCTGAGTAAGCCGCTAAGTATTGTTTGGCCCTTTCGTTCTTATCAGTGTGTCCACAAGTGAGAAAGGGACAAACAATATTTAGCGGCTTCTTAAGTTAGGAGGCGTTTATGAATAAGGGGGTAAGTTTCCTCGTAATTGGTAACTAAGAGTGTCCGCTAGGAGAGATGATCAAATCGGTACCCTAAATACTTCACACTTACACTTCGTTTTTTAGGGTTTCTTACTAAAGCGGTACAATAGGAACCCTTATTTAGGATAAACTTAGTTAAACAATTTACACCTTTCTAATAATATGTTTGTTCGATATTTGCTGTGACGCATTTTTTTTTTAAGATTAAAAAGAAACGCCATTGAAAAATACTATAAAGCATAGGGTGGGTATCGATTCGATATACACTAACATGAAGTGGCTTCAAGAAACAGGCTCTATTGACGTCTCGTTACTGACCTACACGACTGCAATATCAAGTTATACAATGTCAAGTATATTGCAGCAAGGACCTGACGATACTGGAGGAGCAAGAAGACTCGATGTTCAAGCAGGGCCGCTCGCCGTTCCTGCACTTGGCTTACGCTTTGTGGTTCGCCATATTGGCGCACACCGACATTGTTTGCTACATTATGGTTTTCATTAACCAGGTTAGTTTATTAGATCACTGTTGCACGTACGTAGCGTTGAAAATTTTGGAGTTCTCGTTTCTTTCCAAACAGCTCGTTTTTCTCCGGATTTTTTCGGAAAAAAACAATGGAAGTCAATTGAAATAGATGGAAAATGACAGCGACATTGATTACTTCTGTAAAAACCCGAAAAAAACGAAATATGCTACATTCCCGAAAAAACATTCGATTTTTTCCGACATTTTCAACGCTACACGTACGGTCATATAGGGTTTCTCAAAACGGGTTAAATTTCTGATCCAAGTATGGCTTCCTCTTATGTTTGGATCTCTTATAATATGTGAGGTCCGAGTATCTCGATAAAAACGCATAATCTTACCAAGCCATTAAAGATATTTCACAGTGTGTAGTGTTTTATTGTGGTCCATACCATTACAGAGGCATGGAGCTAGTAAATAGTTGGCAAAAACCACTCATTTTGGTAAGACAGAACGTCTTCCGTAGCAAGAATTAAGATTACTAATTGTTACTTTGCTTTAGACAGGTTGTCGTAACCATTATTTTTCTTTACAGATCCAATCCGCGACGATTTTATCGATACCCTTGCCGCTGATGGTGTTTCTGTGGGGAACTCTCACTATACCGCGCCCAACCAAGACGTTCTGGGTCACACTCATTGCTTACACGGAGGTAAAATAACGCTATGATTTGTTAGGGTTCCGTGGCTAAAACGACTAAACCAATCCCTTATAGATTCGTCATGTCCGTCTGTTCGTGTGTCACCGCCGATTTACTCGGAATTTATAAGTAGGTGCTATAGTAATGCAATTTGGTACTGACGGTGTTGTATGAATCGCTACAAAATAACGATCCAAAAAAAATCAGATAGGCTAGGCATTTGTACCCGTAGTCTAAGCTCGAGCAAGCATTTTTATAACATAAATACTAACTAATTATTTCAATCCTTGTAGGGGTAGAAGTATACCAGGTTTTTAATTCCATTGAGTTAGCTATACGATATTTTATACAAAAAATATATGGAAAATTTGTGATCGTTCTTTCTTCCTACAAGGATCAAAGCGCGCATAATTCTGAGTAGAAAAACTACAAAAAAATAAAAGTGACTTCGAAAACATAATAAAAATCAACCCAATATGTTTGTTCCGCAGGAATTTTAAGCACCTTTTAGTTTTCTAACCTCCTAACTTAAGAAACCATTATATGTCATTAACGGGCTTCTTCTCATAGGTAATCGTCCTCATCAAGAGCATGTTCCAATTCGAAATTCTGCCGTGGAACCAGAAGGTGTATCCCGCGAACATGCCGTTCATCGCCCCGCGCATCATCGGCATCGAACGGAAGGGCAACTACGCGCTTTACGACTTGTTGTTGCTGCTCATTATATTCTTACACAGGCGAGTAAATTGTGATTCTGCAGCGGAACCAGAAGCCGTACCCCGCGAACATGCCGTTCACCGCCCCGCGCATCATCGGCATCGAACGGAAGGGCAACTACGCGCTTTACGACTTGTTGTTGCTGCTCATTATGTTCTTACACAGGCGAGTAACTTGTGATTCTGCAGCGGAACCAGAAGCCGTATCCCGCGAACATGCCGTTCACCGCCCCCCGCATCATCGGCATCGAACGGAAGGGCAACTACGCCCATTATATTCTTACACAGGCGAGTAAATTGTGATTCTGCCGTGGAAGAAATATGTAGATGTAGCTGGCGAAGTTGTTGATCCATGCGACGTGCCATTCTTGGGTATAGTGCTTCCACACTGGCTATTGTATAACGTGTATGAAATCCATCTGGGAGGCCCATTACTAGGCCTGACAACTGGGCCCTATCCCACTAAACTTTACATATGTAAAATGTGACAAATTTGTAGAATTGTTTACATAAAAACGTACCACAAATATTACACTTATGTAGAAGCGACAAGTCTGTATTCTACAAATATATGCATTACAAATCACCGTAACACAAAGCATGGGTGGTGTGTCAATGTAGTTTACAATTTATATATTTGTGAAATATGTAAAATTGTATTTATTACAATTTGTAAATTTAACAAATACATATGTAGATTACATGTTTGTATATGTAGAATTGTATTTGCAGTAATTTTTTCGACAAGGAACTTCTTTTATGTTGCGGGTAGTTTGATACCTTTTAAAACTCGGTAAAAATACCTTCCAAGTTTCTGTGTTAATATCTACGTGATTGATATTTTCTGGGCTCCTATTGTGCAATTTCTAAAAAGCGTTTTCAAGATAAAATAACGGTTTTGAATCTCATTTTAGAGACTAAAGAGATTTTATTTGGAAGATGTAGCAATACTTTAACCCATGATGTAAAAATACAGAAATGGAAAGAGATTACAAATCAGTTAGAAAAAGTGAAAATATATTGAACAAGGTTTGGAGAAACGAGTACCTACTGTTCTCGTCACGAATCGCCCTTATTTATCTCGTCTTAAGCTCTCTTAGGCGAATGTATGAATGTTCACAAGATGTCCTCGTATACACAATACACAACACAACACAGCATTCCAGTCGTGTTAGTTGAAGTGTTCAATTACAGCACGTAATACTTCCATGGCGTTCACGTTTCCATGATTGTCATCACCATCAGTATGATTTTGTTCGATGTTTTCATCTTCATCTTGTTCAGAGTTGTGATCATCTGAATAGTATTGTGACCTAAACGTTTTTCTATATTATGCAATATTACACAACTTAAAATAACCATGCTTGCATTTTTGGGTTGAAGTCTTAGATGATTCAAACATGGAAACTTTTAGTTAAAATCCCCAGCGGTTTTTCAACCATCCGTCTCATCGATTTAAAAGTTCGTAAAAATCGTACTAATGCTGCATTTCTTGGTATCTGTACGGGTATGTTTGGGGTCAGCAACCATTTCTATACCCACTGTCTCCTAAAATGATAGCGTCAGGGAACGGTCTCCATAAAGGTAGAATGGAACTCGTGTAATGAGATTGTACTTTTTACACGCGGTGATAGAATTGTAGATTTGTAGCTACAATTCTACAAAATTGTACGCATTTTATTACAATTCATCGTAACACAAAACTTTTACGTACAATTGTAGACTACAAATATGTAAATTTTCCCGGAAAACCACTTGTAATATGTAAAGTTTTGTGATACACCGAATTGTAGATTTATCACTACAATTACATATTTGTAGAAATTTTCCGATACAAATTTGTAAAACGTAATTTTTGTGATACGCTCGCTTGTATTATCTACATATATGTAATATGTAAATTGTAATTTACAATTGTAACGTTTGTGGGATAGGGCCCTGTACTGCTATTTGCGGGAAGTCCTGTTTCTGAGGCCCCAAAGAATGGGTCCCGCAAAGGGTTCGCGCGAGAAACCAATTGTCCCGGTTTTCGGGGAATACTAAACAATAATAATATTATATGAATACGTAAATGAGACTATACAGGGTGTAAGTCTAATACGGGCGAAGGTCTTAACGGGTGTTAGTTTACGACATAATAAGTACATTCAAATAACTTTTACTTAAAATTAGAGCAACAAAATTTTCCATACAAAATAATTCGGCGCTCAATGTAGAGCAACATACGCGAGTTAAAGACTCGATGACAGCTAATTTCAAAAGCAGATATCTGCCAACAATAACAAATGTTCGTACCTACATTGCTGCTCCGATAATCTTAAAAAAATTCTGTTGGGTCATAATGAAGAGTAACTTTAAAAAAACCTTGTAATCCATGATTACACTAATGAATCCCATGCCTGGTTTAATTGATCGCCCGTATTAGACTTACACACTGTATAATAGCCCGCGAACACCGTGCCCTTATTAATATGCATTTGAATGCGATGGGTGCTTTAGATGCACCTAAACTGAACCGATCTGAAATAAGCTTCGTTTTTGTTAATGTCATAAAAACTGTATGCTAATTTGTAATAAATATTTTTAAAGTTGTCTAACTTTATGTTTTTTATCAGTTAATACTTTCATGCGTGTGATGGAGTCCCGAATTTCAAAGCAAAGTCCCGCAATTAATTCATGAATGTACCGCATATCTGTGAACTTTGGTTGGCAACCCTACACATTACGCTCTTTTGTTCTTAGCCTTAAATAACGAAATATCACATTGAATATAACCATACTTACATATATCTTAATAATTAATTAATTTCTAGAACTACTCCGAAATATTCAATAAAGTTTCATTTCTTTTCAAATAGTTTTGTCGTGTCACCACAACCTAATCACAATTTTAACGTTCAGGTTCATGTTAAAATCCCTTGGACTCTGGAAAGAGTCGAGCCCCGAGATCGATCTTCGCGAGGACATGGAATACCCGCTCTCATCCGAGGACACGCAAAAGATCGTAGAGGGCAAGGGAGAAGAGGTCGGCAAGAAATACGTGCAGCTTCACGACCGAGTCGGCCCGTGAGTATTGGAACACAATTTACTAACATGCCTTAATAATAATTGATTGTGAATGATGCCCGAAAGATGAAAATTTCAAGCTATCTGGAAAGCTCGTAAACAAAATCGCGTCAAGCATCAACATACTATCAATGAATATGGCACAAATTTAGTCTCAGACAAATGATATGCGCTTTATTAGTAAAGCATCAGAGATACTTTATGTTATTGAATTTTATTGACACTATTATAATCAATCTTATTCGAATTCTATTCAAGAATGAGACAGTCAAAGTCCAACATATTTTAATCGTTTCTCTTATTCCCTTACGCAGTAAATATGGATATATATCTTGGACTTTGACTGTACCAGGCAACTGTTCCCCAAACTTCCCTATCCTATCTCAAATTACCATAATCCTCTTTCTTAACAGTTCAGGATTTTTTTTTGTGTAATTGTACTTATTGCAACCACTGCGAGTAACGCCCAACTAATTGTGGCGCATCGAAAGCGTGTCAACCTAACTAAAGACGTCAGTCCAGTAGGTAGACGTGAAATACATATTTATGTCGACTTAGATAGTCGTCACTGGCTGGTGGATCGCCTGCGGCACGTGGAGGCCGCACTCGAGTCCGCCGCGCAGGAGCTGCGAGCGCCGCGCACCGACCCGCGCGTCATCCGCCTCGCCTGGCTCAGGCTGCATCCGCACCACAGCCAGCTCAACGAGTAAACACGACTGTAGCGTAGCGTTGTGTCGACTTAGATAGTCACTGGCTGGTGGGTCCCTGCGGCACGTGGAGGCCGCACGCGCGTCATCCGCCTCGCCTGGCTCAGGCTGCATCCGCACCACAGCCAGCTCAACGAGTAAACACGATTGTAGCGTAGCGTTGTGTCGAAATAGATAGTCACTGGCTGGTGGGTCCCTGCGGCACGTGGAGGCCGCACGCGCGTCATCCGGACCACAGCCAGTAGGTTGTACGGTAGTGTAGCTCGATAGGTAGTTCTTCCATATCTAAGTATTAAATTTTGTTTTAACGTTGACATACAATAAAATGGCCTATTGTCTGAGATGCATAATAAATAATAGATAAATGTAATAGTTGGATTGAAAATAAGTATTGTGAGAATTGTAAGATTGTAACGTACATATACACGATGATTCTTAATCCGTGATCAGGAATATTTTTTTCTAACTCAGTAATTGATGGGGATTACGTTAAAGTAGTCATTAAGTGAAAACAAATTTATTTATTTTTTAAACATGTTTTAATTTTGAATTAAATTTTATCCTAAAATCCTTGTCACTGTACTACCATATCGGTTTTAATGAGTTTGTATTGTAATCTCTTTACAAACTTATTAGCAATTGTCAATTTATGAGTAAACCTTGCCCATGACATTGTCAATCACTTTTGTCATACGCATAATAAACAAAGTCACAGTCGCGGATATTGAATGAGAAAATTATACTTATTCACCAAAAATCATGCCTCCACCACATCCGTACTCAAACATAGAGCGTTACGATACTGTACGTTTGTCAATAGGTACAAACGAATAGCAAAATGCGAACCCAACAGTTATTTCACGAAATTCATCCAAACGTTTCGATTCCCGGACACAATTTAATAAACCGCATGCACCCAAAATCTTCGCGACTTCGGACAGTTTACAGTGCCACAACATGCTCAAGCACCCGGACGACCTCGTCATCATCCTGACGATGGATCGACAATCTTAAGATTCCTTGCTAAAGAAGATTTCAAGAGAATCAATCCAATCACAGGAGTCGAGCGGATCTGTGTCAAGAACAACACGGTGGACATTTTGAACACTTGTTAAATTATGTTTCAAATAATGTTTTTTTAGTTGGTCAAGTATCCAATTTTATTGTTTTTATTTAAATAAATTGTACTGTATGAAAACAAATCGCTTTACTTGCTCAAGATTTTGCCAAGTTTAGGTAATGCACTTTAACATAATCTCCTATTAAATTTGTTCGTCGTTATCAGTGTTGCATTGATAAGATAATGAGTAGGTGTAGATAGATAGAAGTCTTTATTGACATAAGATCCGTCAAATTCCCATTTCCCGCCATAATGATGGCACTTGACGTATCGTAGTTAAACTTTATACTGTAGGATGACCATGTATTAAGTGGTATTTTGTTTTAATTAGGTTTTCACTTTTAATTAATTAAACAGTGAAGAAATAACGTGAGACCTCGACGAATAAGTTTAATTTTGGCTAAATTTTAATGTTTTTCTACTCCTGATCACGCATTAAGAATCATCGTGTATGGCTAACCATTTTTTTTTGTGTTATTAAAGTATTCCCATCTAATTCCTCATTCCCAACCCTCATAACCCTCCACCATTATTCTTACCCTGTATAAAATAATTCTTATGGCAAATTACGTTTGTTTATCTCTTTTATGTTCATAATTAATATACATATTTCTTCGTATTTTTTTGCATTATGGACATGTGATCAATATTATAGTGTAAAGATGTCAAGGAAGCATAGTAATTTTCTCACTGATTAGATTCAAACTGAATGGTTTATTCATGGTATACACATAATTATCTGCATATAATTTCTAACTGAGATTTAAAAAAAAATACATTTTTATCGCGATCAGGTTCAACGATAGTGAGCTTGCGGACAACCTGAGCCTGGAGTCAGAGAGGAGCCCGCAAGATCGCGGGCAGCCGGAGATGAACGAAATGTACCAGGAGCAGGAGGCTGGCCCGTCGAGGGCGCCCGACGACGGGGACGATCATTACAAGTTAGTAAATATCACGTCGTGTTTGAAGACAAAAGTCGTTGATCAGTGTGTGTTGCCAGTGATGATATACTGAAACGTGGTCGCTTACAATGGGCCTCATAAAAAGGCTCGAAGTCACCCAAAAGGCATTGGAGAGGACTATGCTAGGAGTCTGTCTGTGAGATCGGATTGGAAATGAGACCAGCAGAACTAAAGTAACCGTAATATAGCTCTCCGAATAGCTAAACTGAAATGGCAGTGGGCTGGGCACATTGTGCGTAGAACCGATGGCACCGACGGCGGAAAGGTTCTCCAGGCCCCTCACAAGGTGGACTGATGACCTGGTGCAGGTAGCAGGAGTTCTCTGGATGCGAGTGGCATAGGACCATTGTGGCAATCTTTGGGGGAGGCCTATGTTCAGCAGTGAACGTCTTTCGGCTGATATGATTAAGATAATTATGAAATATCACGTGACTGAACAGGTATGTACTTTGGGAATGTGTAGAGACAACTAGGAGCTAGGTGTTAGAGACGAGACGACAAGATTTCAAGAAACGGGAGAGCCTCAGCCATCAGCTTTTTGCAGTTCACTGCTGGACACAGACCTCTCATAATTACCTCTGCGTATGGACGCATTAGGAAGTAAACTCCCATAATCGCCACACTGGGCAAGCGGGTTGGCGATCGCAGTAGCGTGTCCGTTATGATGAGTATGATGACGCTGCTACTCATCATCAATCTTCAATAAATTTATAGTCAGCGACACTTCAATCTTTTAGTCGGCTCTTACGACAGCCACGGGAAGAGGTGTGCTCTAGAATGTATTCGTACTGCTGTCACAACGCGACGTAAATATCATGTCACAACGCTGACGGAAATGAGGAGAGACTAAACTAGATGTCAAAGATGAGCCAACAATATCTCGAGGAACAAATTTTCCGAACTATTGCAGTAAAAAAATCCCGTGGCCGATGGCAGGTAACTTGTAATAGAGGAAATATATGATGAGTTAGGTATAAACAAATTATGTAACTGTCGTTGAAGATCTGAATGTTTTATTAACTTTGTTGCAGAGTAAATGATGACCAGGAGCCAATCATCGCCGTGACAACGACATTGGGCGACAAATATCACCATTACCCTCAAGTTGTATTACTGTCGTAAGTATTTCTGGTTTTCCTATCCTAAATGTATCTAAAATGTACCTAAATACATCGATAAACGAGTACAGTATCTTACCATACTTTAAATATCTTAATTTGAAGTTTCAATGTTAAGGAAACGCAGTGAGAACTTTCTTTCTAGAACAAAAATTAATTCATTTCAAACCACTCAAACTTAATGTTTAAAATTTAATTTGTTTTGTAATTAAATAGTATTGATTCTGTCTCGCATCTATCAAAGCATACGCTTCTAACCCCCATTCATAAACGTCTTTAATTCCATTAATTAACTTGACAAGCCGCTTAGTATCGTTTGTTTCTTTCGGTCTTATTTATAGTCATATTGAATTGAATAAGATCGAAAGGGATAAACAATACTTAGCGGTTTGCTAAGTTAGCAGTCGTTTATGAATAAGGGGGTAAGTTATTAAAATTTGGTTTGTATGTAGGATAAAACGCTACATGCGACCAATGCAGCGGTTCTTCAAGCGCATGCTAGCGCCGGGAGCGCGCGTCACGGCGGACGTGTACGCCTACATGTTCCTGTGTGACTTCTTCAACTTCCTCGTCGTCATATTCGGCTTCGCTGCGTTTGGAGTGAGTAACTATTATACACCGTGTTTTTATTAATTTTCGTTAAATTGGATAGGTTACTTGGAACATTAATAGAAGTTGCCTGGTATATCGGCTTTTGTTAATTTCGGAAAAAAATTTTTTTTTCGTTTTTATACATAATAATTGTAATGGCTAGTGTGAGAGAACCTTAAGAATCAGATCTCAGGTGACTGACGGCACACGTCAAAATAAGTAACATTAAGGATGCATTAGGACGTAATAAAGGTTGCAATACACTTGTTCAGTCATTAAACTTATTTTTTGAATAACTCAATAACAGTAAGAGTTAAGATACTAGTTTCTTAGAGAAATTGATTATTCTTAGCCTAAATAAGCTTCCCTTTAATTTAACGGAAATCAATAAAAACACGGTGTATACAGACTAAGGACTACGTTCTACCGATACAGCGATTACTCATTCATGCTGATTGCTGGGACGTCGTCATCATCATATTCGGTTTAGAAAGTAAAATCTCCAAAGTGACGGTGACATTTACTTTGTATTTGGGTCAATTCATCATTGGCGTCTCGACAAGTACTGTTACAAGAGATGACCTTCAGAGGTTTTAATGGAAACGTAATTTAGCACCAAATTCAAGTTTAGCATAATCAATGTTGTTGTCTTTGAGCTTGTCTTTGAGCGTTTTCCAAATTAAATCTCGAGAACCCGATTCTTCCAGATCTGGACATGCTTGGGCTCATTCGAATCAGAATCAGGAGCCGATTCGATCCTGATAATAAAAAATACTGTCCCAAAAAAAAACGTCACGATTTTTGTATGATCTTACTATGGCCGTGGCGTAACGGAAACTAAAATTTTGTATGGAAATTTTGGGACACGATTTTTTATTACTGGGGTCGAATCGGCTCCTGATTCTTATTCGAATGAGCCCAAGCTTGTCCAGATCTGGAAGAATCGGGTTTTCGAGATTTCATTTGGAAAACGCTCCCTTGCGTCAAGCTAATAATCGCAAGATGACAATGACGAATCCGAGCTGTAAAAACGCTTCTAGAAAAATCACCCAATTACATATTTTCGTTTATTACTGATATTAAATTATGGTTCCCCTGTGGTTCCCCTTGTATCAAAAAATTGGTTTACACAAAAAATCCACTAACACGTTTAAAATCATCACAATTTCGAGATGAACTGAACCCTTTGTTAAACAAATTATTACAAGACTGATGCTTACGCTTTCGAATTTATATTGATTGGCTTTCAATTGTATAATACGAGTATTTCATGTACAGACTCATCAAGGCGATGGCGGAGTGAAAGCGTACCTGGAAGAAAACAAAGTACCGATCCCATTCCTCGTGATGCTGATCCTCCAATTCGCGCTCATCGTGATCGACCGCGCGCTCTACCTCCGCAAGTTTATGTTGGGCAAGATACTCTTCCAGTACGGCCTCATTATAGGCGTGCATGTGTGGATGTTCTTCGTGCTGCCTTTTATTACTGAAAGGTGAGGAGTTTATGGGCATTTTCGCTTTATCTTGTATTTTAAACTTTTGATTGATGTGTCAGACAATCAATTCTAGATTACTACACTGATAAATAAGGCAACGGTCTCATTTGGTTTTTCTGCCATCAAAGGGATATAGTTCAGTGAAGAGAGTGCTTAGAGTTTTGCCATTTTGAATTCAATAACCCTTGAAGAATTGAAACGGATCTAGGCCGGCGTTCTCTTAGCGACGATGCTCGAAAGTTTCTAAGTGGGTACGGGCCCATACCAGTCTTCCAATGGCTTTTCGGACGTGTGCGGTAGACGTGGTCGGCTCAAACACACTTTAGCCTGGCAGTCTTTTCACCCACGTCAGCTATGCATGTTTTGGAGCGTAGTGTTCCGGATGCGATAGGTACATCTTCGTCACACCAAAAATGCTGCGCTCCATTGCTCGCTGGCAAAATTTCAATTTGGACTTGACTTTCCATTGACTTTATGTTTGGGCACCATAGTTCAGGACGTACATATACACATGTTGAAGTAAATAAATACATAGTAAAATATTCCTTGCAGAACATTCAACGCGCTACTGCCGCCTCCGATGTGGTATATGGTGAAGTGCATTTACCTGCTGCTGTCCGCGCACCAGATCCGCTGCGGCTACCCGCGCCGCATCATCGGCAACTTCCTCTGCAAGTCCTACCACTTCCTCAACATGATCTTCTTCAAGTGGTACGTTACACTGCGCTTGATTGCTGTTGTCGGTACTCGGTGTAGAGGATATAACCGCTGCTGTCGGTACATCAGATCCGCTGCGGCTACCCGCGCCGCATCATAGGCAACTTCCTCTGCAAGTCCTACCACTTCCTCAACATGATCTTCTTCAAGTGGTACGTGGTTACACTGCGCTTGATTGCTGTTGTCGGTATTCGGTGTAGGGGATATACCTGCTGCTGTCGGTATATCAGATCCGCTGCGGCTACCCGCGCCGCATCATCGGCAACTTCCTCTGCGAGTCCTACCACTTCCTCAACATGATCTTCTTCAAGTGGTACGTGGTTACACTGCGCTTGATTGCTGTTGTCGGTACTCGGTGTAGGGGATATACTCGCTGCTGTCGGTACATCAGATCCGCTGCGGCTACCCGCGCCGCATCATCGGCAACTTCCTCTGCAAGTCCTACCACTTCCTCAACATGATCTTCTTCAAGTGGTACGTGGTTACACTGCGCTTGATTGCTGTTATCGGTACACGGTGTAGTGGATATACCCGATACCCTGCTGTCGTTACATCAGATCCTCAGCGGTTACCCGCGCCGCATCATCGACTTCTCTGCAAGTACTAACACTTCCTCAACATGATCTTCTTCAAGTGGTACGTGGTTACACTGCGCTTGATTGCTGTTATCGGTACACGGTGTAGTGGATATACCCGATACCCTGCTGTCGTTACATCAGATCCACAGCGGTTACCCGCGCCGCATCATCGACTTCTCTGCAAGTACTAACACTTCCTCAACATGATCTTCTTCAAGTGGTACGTGGTTACACTGCGCTTGATTGCTGTTATCGGTACACGGTGTAGTGGATATACCCGATACCCTGCTGTCGTTACATCAGATCCACAGCGGTTACCCGCGCCGCATCATCGACTTCTCTGCAAGTACTAACACTTCCTCAACATGATCTTCTTTAAGTGGTATGTTACTTTGAGATCAAATATTATTGTCCACACACCAAGCAGTTAAGTTTCGTATTAAATATTATAATATAAAACACAAAAAAATACAATTAAACAACTAATTACCTGTTACCTAAGTACAACGTCAGCCAATTTATACACCATTTGTTCCTTATCTGAGGTTGGTTCAGTAAACTGTGGTATAATAACTATACAACGTATGTTTTCGTTCCAGTTTCATGGCGGTGCCGTTCGTGTTCGAGCTGCGTACACTAATGGACTGGATCTGGACGGACACGTCCATGACGCTCATGGACTGGCTGAAGATGGAAGACATATTCGCCAGCGTCTTCCTACTCAAGGTGCCTGGAACATATTATTGTAGAGTAGCGTAAAAACATCTAAAAATGTATGATTTTCCGCTGCTACACATTTATATTTATTGCTAACAGTCGTCTATAGGTACAATTTTCTTAAATTTGCAATGAAATAAAGAATCGGAAGTCAATGTCGTCAGCCTCCGTAGCCTAGTTGGTAGTGAGCGCCTGCCTACGAAGCTGGAGGTTCCAGGTTCGAATCCCGGCGAGGGCATTCTTTGTGTATTTTTTTATCACAAATATTTGTTGCTGTCTATGTATTTAACCCAACTAGCAAAATATAGTCATATAGAAGTTGAGACAACGTTTTGCATATAACTTCTAGTCTAATTTGGTTGGTCATATAAACGTAAGGTAAACGGTTATAAAAGGCGAAAGTGGCGCAAATTATAAGACTTATTGGTGAGATAAAGGTTTAATAAAGGTTTGCATGGCGACTTAAATCGTTTATTAAAGGTATTGTAACGATTAAGGAATGACCAAAACGTTGTATAAAGAGTACGACAAAAACCTTTACGCGACCTAAATATCAAATAAATGTTTTATTACTGACCATTTTGTTTTATAGAAGGTTTGGTATAACCCTTACTCATTGCTTATCGGACTTTTAAGTTACATAAACATTTTTAAGTTTTATTTATAAAACTGCTTCTGACATTTATTTTAGATACGCGCAAAACTTGGTGTGTATGACAAAAAAGTGTACGGAAAAATAATACAAGGTAATTTTATAAGATTTGTAATAGAAATTATTGTTCTATATATTGAGCGTTTACACATTTGGCGTGAGCTGAATTCGTATGGGAAGGTCACTTTACCGTTAAAGTTTATGATGATATACAGTTTTTTGCTGTCGCGCTCTTAATATATTCAAAATAATTATAATTTATAACAATATTTCTTCATATTTTATTATAGTTAAGGTTAGCCATTTTGGAACAAGTCATGGATTTATACTTATACGACTACAATATAACTTTATCTTAAGTAAAGGTTTTTATAACGACTACAAATTGTCCGCCATTACTAAGCCGCCATTACTAGTCCGCCACTTCGTTTGTACCGTTTCCACGATGTAACGTCCATGGTTTTTTTCTTTTAAATCGCACTGTGATGCTCATGAAATGGCGACTGATGTTTTATAATATTAATTTCAAATCGACTATAAATTGCATGATGTTTTATAACCGTAACTTAAAATCAATTTAAAAACATATAGTCCAATAAAAGGAATATAACGAGTTCGGCAACAACTAAAGGTTTTTCAAAGTTTTTGTTTGACGTTAATATGACTAACTGTTGAATAAAAGGTATATAACAGTCCCGCTGATATCTTTTTGTCATATTGAAGTTACCTTCAATACCGCTATATAACTGTCGAGATAAGGTTTTATGATATCACTTATACAACAATAAAATTATGTAGACGTTGTAAAAATGACCTTATTACGACGGTTCTGGTTTTTCTAAACCCTTTATAAGACGAAAACGTTTATACAACTTTGAGCATCATTAAGTAAACGTTTTCTTTAAAACCTCTACATGATTGTTGTATAAATTAGTCGCAAAAACGTTTATTTACCATAGTAATTAGACTATTTGGTAGGACGACTAAACTATCAGATTTATAACGTTTATTTGACTAACAGGTTAACTAAAAACGACTATAAAACTCTTATATGGCTAAAGGTCGTATAACTCTTGATTTATATGACTTCTTTGCTAGTTGGGAAGTATCTATATGCATATATCTATTATATACATATGTATATCGTCGCCTGGTACCCACATCACTAGCCTTAATGGAGCTTACCGTGGGACTTTGTCAATTTGTGTAACATGTCCCAAGATATTTATTATTTATTAATGTCACACACAAAAAGTCAAAGACCGAAAAGAATCTACTTACACGTCAATACTTGCTTCTCCTGGTAATATCAAGTATATTCTGGAAACCAAACTTAGCAGGCTTTGTAGCTCTATTCGGCCGAGCGTAGCGAAGACACCTACGCAGCCTGGTAGCTACAGGGCGAAACCAGACAGCAAAAATACAAACTCGATCCGGGCATTTTCGCGAGAAGAGATCCAAAGAAAATTTTTTTTAAGGTAGGTAAATTTAATGTTTTTCCTACTCAGAATAACGAGTTCTTTCAACCTAAGAGAAAAAAATGGTCCCACATTTTTCATACATTTTACATGCTCTCCACTTTGTAACCGCTGTACAAAGTGTTTGAAAAACGGTTACGTAATAGAAACAAAAATTTGGGACACTTTTTTTCTTCTAGTAGGATCGAAAGAGCACGTGATTCTGAGCAGGAAAAACATAAAATTTACCTGTTTCAGATAAATAAGTTTTTTCACGACACTGTTCGTAAATGTGGTGATTGTTTGACTAAACACAGTACGGAAAGTTGCCTATAGACGTATTGCTGTCAAATTGTGACAGCTGTACATCTATGAACGTCACGAACAGTACAACAATGTTGAACGTAAACTAAAAGGTCATATCCAAACACGGATTTCATAGGTAGATACGACGTTTTGCCGTTAATTCCAGTGCTCCCGCTTCGTCGAAGATGAGTACCCGGCTCCGCGCGGGACTAAGCGGCCCGCCATGTCCAAGTACCTGCTCGGTGGCAGCGTGCTCGCCTTCGTCATCGCCATTATATGGTTCCCGCTGGTCTTCTTCGCGTTTGGAAACACGGTGAGATGACTTGTTGATCAAATACTGTGACTATATCTAACGCGAGCGCAAAAATACCTCCAAAAACGATTGTACAATGGATTGCGGTCGCGGTAGGCGGAAACATGTTTTCATATCCGCGTATTTCCGCGAAACATTGATCAAGCGCAATTATTATTAAATGGTGGGTTTAGTTCATATGTTGACAGAATAGAAATTCATAAGCCTGATGCATTAAGGAGGGGATTTGTCATCCCGACATGGTTTGTTTAGGAGAAATGGACAACGCAGCGTTGCTATGTGCATCTATTGATATCCTTTATCACTTTTTGCACGAATAGTGGCAGCTCCCGTGTTTTGGTTGGTGCTGTTGCCTCACAATATAATAGAGAGCGGGCTTTGTACCATCGCTAACACAGTTATCTGACCAATCGTTGACGCTGGGAAACCCAATTGTTAGTGAAATAGTTAATAAAAACGTCCTGTCCTTCAAAAATATAAGAAATGATGAATGTATTTACTACTACTTAAATAGACAATTAATTATGTATTCCATGGATATCCAGGTCGGAAAACCCAACCCCCCGACGGACGTGACGGTCAAGATACGCATCGGGCCCTTCCTGCCCGTCTACCAGATGTCGGCGCAATCACACGACATTTATCAGTAAGTTTATAGTTAGTTATAGCCTTAAACTTTGCTATTTGTATGACGAAGGCATGAGCTTAAATTTTGATTAAAATAAAACCAATAAGCCTACGCTTTTATTATTATCTATCTGCCTTCTATGTTTTATTTTATTTTTTGCTCTTGTCGATGACGATTGATGAATTTGTTTGTGTCTATCTATGTCGGTCCTTTTTTTATTTCCGATCTCCTGATACTACAGGGTTCCATTTGGTTTATAAATTTTGAATGATCTTACTCTTTTTCCGTTTGTTTATATATCTATATTTGTCATATACGGTTTGTATTTGTTGGAGTGAGTATTAAGAGTCTTTTAGTTCAATCATCTAAATGATTAGCCTCATCCCAAAGTTCTCACTACAAATATGTAAAATAAAACTATGAAAACGGATAAACTCGCGTATATTAACTAATTTTAACTTCATTCCGACGTTTCGAACACTTTACAGGGTTCGTGGTATGCGGATGACTCGTAATATACGCGAGTTTATCCGTTTTCATAGTTTTATTTCATGTGTAATCCTCGCGGTAACCGAAGAAAATATTACAAATATGTAATTTTTCAACAGGTACACAGAACAAGACTACAACGTGCTAAGCAACCAATACGCCCGCGACCGCACAGCGCAGACCTTCCTCTCCAACTACATGTACAATGACGTTGCCGTCGTCAACCTCAACCCCAACTCCGTCATGAACTGGGACATCTCGCGGCCCGAGCTCGACCGGCTCGAGCGCGAGGCCATGTCTAGTGAGTCACTGTACACTACAAGTACATGTACAACCACCGGTCATCGACCTCAACAACTCCGTCATGAACTGGGACATCTCGCGGCCCGAGCTCGACCGGCTCGAGCGCGAGGCCATGTCTAGTGAGTCACTGTACACTACAAGTACATGTACAACCACCGGTCATCGACCTCAACAACTCCGTCATGAACTGGGACATCTCGCGGCCCGAGCTCGACCGGCTCGAGCGCGAGGCCATGTCTAGTGAGTCACTGTACACTACAAGTACATGTACAACCACCGGTCATCGACCTCAACAACTCCGTCATGAACTGGGACATCTCGCGGCCCGAGCTCGACCGGCTCGAGCGCGAGGCCATGTCTAGTGAGTCACTGTACACTACAAGTACATGTACAACCACCGGTCATCGACCTCAACAACTCCGTCATGAACTGGGACATCTCGCGGCCCGAGCTCGACCGGCTCGAGCGCGAGGCCATGTCTAGTGAGTCACTGTACACTACAAGTACATGTACAACCACCGGTCATCGACCTCAACAACTCCGTCATGAACTGGGACATCTCGCGGCCCGAGCTCGACCGGCTCGAGCGCGAGGCCATGTCTAGTGAGTCACTGTACACTACAAGTACATGTACAACCACCGGTCATCGACCTCAACAACTCCGTCATGAACTGGGACATCTCGCGGCCCGAGCTCGACCGGCTCGAGCGCGAGGCCATGTCTAGTGAGTCACTGTACACTACAAGTACATGTACAACCACCGGTCATCGACCTCAACAACTCCGTCATGAACTGGGACATCTCGCGGCCCGAGCTCGACCGGCTCGATGCATAACTTGTAGTGTAAACTAATAAAAAAGTGTATATATAAGTGTATAAACATGTTCAGTCGACGTCAAAGATATCATTACGGTTCAGGTGCGAAAAATATATTTTCATCACACCTGTTCGGTAAGTGCGCCAATACGCTGCGGTGATGCGCGCCGTAGGTGTGTCATTACGTCCTAGAAGGCCGTCAAGGATTTTCATACAACATTACGTCGCACTAGCGCGATCCGGCGCACGACGCAGCCGCGCCGAGATTTCTTTTATGAAAATGATGAAATTAAGTCATCCCTGATTTAGACCATTTTAGAGTAGCTTTGTGAAAATATATTGTTTTATTTACTTTTTTGCATCACAGGTGTGATGAAAAACGCAGGTGTGATGAATAAAGCTGTGTACAGTCGAAGACAAAATAAGGGGATATACAAAAACGTTCAAAAATATGTCCCAGTGCACTCTAATTCTGTGTAATAAGAACGTCGTAACATATTTATGAACGGATTCTTTCGATACTTATTTTTGCACTTGACTGTACAATGAAGTGAAAGCTATCGCAAAAAAGGCTGTTGCCCAGGCTAGAGCTGTATCCCAACAGACCCTGTATGAAAGGCTAGAAAGGGCATCCGACAAATCAGAGATATACAGGATTGCGAAGTATCGAAACAGAGCATCTCAGGACACCAAAGTCAACAAGTACATAAAGAACTGCAGCGGCGAGCTTCTTACAAGCGATCACGACATCTGCGAGCGCTGGAAAGAGTAGTACGACGGCCTCTTAAACGAAGAGTTCCCTAGCGAAGACCTTCCGTATGCCGCCCCAACCCTTGGCCCAATCGACTGTATAACACCTGAAGAGGTCAATAGAGCGATTAGTAAAATGAAAAACAACAAGGCCATGGGACCTGATAACATCCCGGCAGACATTTGGAAAAAGCTGGGTAGTACTGGAGTAGCATGGCTCACACGCCTGTTTAATGACCTCGCTGCCGGAGATAGAATCCCGAATGCTTGGAGAGCTAGTTTTTTAACACCGGTATATAAGAGTAAGGGTGACATTGCTCAGTGCAACAGCTACCGCGGCATAAAACTGACATCACATACACTTAAAATCTGGGAGAGAGTTATAGGAACCCGCGTCACGTCACTCACCTCGCTGAGATAAGCGACAACCAGTTTGGTTTCACCGCCGGAAGGTCAACTAATGATGCTATCCACACCCTGCGACTACTCACGGAAAAATACCGACTCATGAAGGAGAACCTGTACTGTCTGTTCATTGACCTTGAAAAGGCCTTTGACAGAGTGCCTCGTAGATTGGTTTGGCAATCACTAAGAGCTCAGAAGATACCCGAAGCGTATGTCGCCATAGTCCAGGATATGTACCAAGATGTCACGACACAAATCAAGAGCCCAGCAGGCCTAAGCAAGCCTTTTGAAGTAAAGGTTGGAGTTCATCAGGGCTCGGCATTGAGTCCTCTGCTCTTCAACCTAACCATGGATTACATCACACGCGACATCCAAGAACCAACTCCGTGGTGCCTTCTATATGCTGATGACATCGCTTTAACTGCTAAGGATGCCTCGTCACTACAGACACGTTTCGACGGATGGGTTATGGAGCTGGAGAGACACGGGCTACGCATCAGTAGAAGCAAAACAGAGTTCATGGAATGTGACTTCGGAGGAGCGGCCGTAGTAGGAAACGATATATTTATCGATAATGTCCCCCTACCAAAAGTGTCGAAATTCAAATACCTGGGCTCTGTAATCGCCAAAGATGCAACTGTCAACGAAGACGTCACACACCGCATAAATACAGCTTGGCTGAAATGGAGGTCGCTTACTGGTATGCTGTGTGACCCCAAAATGCCAATCAAGACGAAGGGTAAAGTTTACAAGTCCGTAGTCAGACCAGCCATGCTGTATGGCACTGAGTGCTGGACCACCAATAAGGTACATGAAAACCGATTGCATGTAAATGAAATGAAAATGCTGAGGTGGACCGGTGGGGTCACGCGGCTGGATAAGATCCGGAATAATTACATACGGGGCACGTTTAAGACCGCATCTGTCACCGAGAAGCTAAAGGAAGGCAGATTGCGATGGTATGGTCATGTAATGCGACGAGAAGATACTCACACCGTCCGCAAGGTGCTCGATATCCCCAATCCACCCAGAGGAAGAGGAAGACCTCCCGCCACGTGGTGGTCCAATGTCCAGAGAGACCTCAAGCAACTGTCACTAACCACGACAACCCGGGACAGAGCGTCCTGGCGCCGAGCCATAAGGAGGCCCGACCCCAACTAACGAGCTGGGACCAGGGACAGAGAAAGAGAGAAAGAGAGAGGTGTGATGAAAAACATTGTGTGTACCACGGGCGGTACAAGAATTATGAATTCTTACTTACCGCCCTAAATACACAATGTACTATTACACAACTTTATTGCCTTGACATTAAGGTCGTGTAAATATATTTTTGACGCCTAAACTGTAATGATATCTTTGACGTCGACACGTGTATAAATATATCGCAAGCGTCGTGAGATGTCCTCTTGCGCCTGAAACGATCGTAAAGCATTACCCTCCGCATACTGGGTGAAAAATGTTTATATGACTCTTCCATACATTTGGGGTCAGGTAAACCCCACCTCGTATGCTCAAGGTTAACCATCAATGATGATTACTGGGCATTTTCACTTCTATGGACACCCAATTAGCTCAACACTCACAAAAAAGTTAACTTCGATGTCAGCTTTGTAACGACAATTAAGCATTAAATATTTACGTAAATCCACTTTAAAATTCGTGTTTTTATATTACATATACGCGTATTCTTTCTGGATTAAAAGATAAAAAAAATATTTTTGTTAATATTTAATGCTTAATTGTCATTACAAAGCTGACATCGAAGTTAACTTTTTTGTGAGAGTTAAGCTAATTGGGTGTCCCTAGAAGTGAAAATGCCCTACTACAAAATTAACTTGTTTTCCAGATAATTCACTATCCGTCAAATTCACGTTCACCATATCACACCCGAGCAACAACGCACAAAACCCCCCGACGATAGAGGACAGCCGGGAAATGCCGCTGGAGGCGTTCTACGCGAACGGGACGAGGAATAAGGAGAGGGACACACTGCTTCAGCTGTTGGCGGGGAATGCTTCTGATGACACCTGGTTAGTGTTCGAAATTTGAACAGTTATGAACTTCTGATTGCTTTCGTGAGGACCGCTCTACATATTGGCCAATCTAAAGCGCAACTATCCGATGGAGCGAGACCGCGAGATTTGGCATCCCTTTTATTGGCCCAATGTGTAGAGCGGCCATTAGTAAAATGTTGTAACTAGGTATTGAGTATGTACTTTCATATAACATTAAACACAGTCGTTATAAACACTATGTTGGGGCTGTATGTATAAACTTTTGTGTTCCTTCTGGTTATTAAATACTCTTGTTTTCACCACTAGGTATATGCATTAATTGAGTTTATTATTTACAAAATAATAACGGTAACTACCTTGTATTGTATCTTTTTGCCGAATGTTAATAGCTGTAACTTTTTATGTGATTTTATTTTCTAATTACAGGTTGAACGTCGACAAACTATTTCCAAAGTTTTTAAAGGTGTTTAACAAAGGAACCGCTAAACCGGCCTATCAGCTGATACCTGGAGACCCAAGTAAGATAAACTGAGCTAGTTATTAAACCACTAATATTCTTAATATTAGTTTTTTTCTTGTTAAGTAGTTAAGTACTACGCCGCACCTTCAATTTGCATTTCGGTGCAATAAATATTTAGTTAACTCCTAAAACTACAATTTCAAAAACGGAACCCTAGTTCTTCATAGCCTTCCGTCTATCCATACGTCACGAAAAAAGTAACAAGGGAAATATAACATATTATGTTCAGTCGAAGACAAAATAAGGGGTATACAAAAACGTTCGAAAATATGTCCCAGTGCACTACAATTCTGTGTAATAAGAACGTCGTAACATATTTATGAACGGATTCTTTCGATACTTATTTTTGCACTTGACTGTTCATGAAATTTTGGTCTGTAAAATAATCCGTGTGTTATGTGTGCAATTAATTGATAACATTATCCTTATTGCAACGTGATACAATATATCAATTATCAGCTAGAAGTAGGACTACTTATTTACCCCCTTATTCATAAACGTCTCCTAACTTAGCAAGCCTCTAAGTATTGTTTGTCTCTTTCGGGCATATTTCTATAAGAGCAAAAGGGACAAACAATACTTAGCGGCTTACTAAATTAGGAGAACTTAGTGAATAAGGGGGTTACATTTTATAGCATAATACAAATAGGTACAAATGGCAGATTTAATACCTTAAGCCTCTACCCAATGGGTCGACCAATGGGTTAAAAAGAAAGATCAAGTATATTTTAGTGTGTTAGTACTTTAGGAAATTAAACACTGCATGTACAAAATAAAGCTCTATAATCTAGGTTTTCACAAATAAGTCAGGATATTAGCTCGAATTACACAAAAGATACGAATTAGCAAACGTCCCGTAACTGCGTCTCTTCCCAGAATGTCCAAGCAAGCAGCGTTCTCGCTAAAAGTGACAGGATTTGACAGGAGCTGTCAGTCATGCGCTTACAGCGCTAATACACCAGGGGCCCGTTTCTCAAACGCTTGTAACTTGTAATACAAGTGGAATTCTCTTTTTTTAACACATTAATTAGACGAGGACTTCCGCTTGTATTACAATTTACAAATAAATAAAATAGGCTCCAGTTAAGGCGTTACCAGACTGAATCCGATAGTACAGTCACCACATGGGAATGTTGAGCCACTTGGCAATGGATGCAATTTGGTCGTGTAATATTATGGGTTCGGTATTTTTCGTTAGTAGGCACGATCGCGACATTACCATCAGGGCTATGAAGTTAGATTGACGTTTCCAGGTCTAAAGCGGATGTTATAACGTAACTATAGTAACGTCAGCTTCCGGAAAAATGGCGAACAATCATTGGTTAAACATTTTTGTTATTACGTAACCATGGTAATGTCACCTTCTGAAGAATACACGAGTGGTCATTGGCTAACCCTAGCAACGACCGCCCCATTGGTCAGCAAAGTTCGGCCGAAGTCGTGATACCAGCCTCATACCTAAGTGTTCGGAACCTGATTTGTATTATTCGACCAAGTTGCGAACAGTGGCAAGTGGCTCAACAATCCCGTGTGGTGACTGTACAATAAAATGTCTTTCCCAGGTGATGAATCAACTCAGTACCGTGACGTGCAGCTGAGACTGGAGAGAAATAACGGTGTGATGTATTGGCGAGTGCATGAATTCTGCTCAGAGAAGGTAATTCATTGTCTTCGACCATAGAAATCTACACTATCATCAAAATACGTCCTGAAATTATGACTCATTTGAAGACAAACTAAAGACCATTTTTTGCTGGAACCTGAAGGCCGTTTGGCAACATATATGGCTATTGACTATCGAGGTAGTCACTAAATTTTGTGTAGGTATAATAAGCGGCTGCCACACTATAACATCAGCCTTGGTCCAGATCCTTTGATACATTTCGTAGTAGATGAAGTGGACCAACAAAACCGTATGGCTTTACCCTGTATTAATACATCATTAGTCCCACAATATGTGTCAGTGCACACGGAAAGGTCCTTGTCACGGTGTTTAAAATGGACTTTATGAATGAACACACTGACTGCTATTGCATTTGCACTGACACATATATCGTCAGTTGTAATATGAATTAATGTAACCACCAAATGACGATTTTTCAGGAGAGCCCAAAAACGAAATTGACATTTATAAAGTATGTTGTATCTTTTTAGTTAATTATCCTATTGAAATGATGTTTATCTTGTTTGTTTTATTTTTGAGAGGTCTATTTGACACACAGTTACTAACTTTGATCACAATTGTAGTTCAGGACATAGCTGGTGCTTACGTTAAATATTTTAAAAAAATTTTGGAGTTACGTTAACAATTTCATGAAAATCATCAAAAGTGGATTTCGTAATTTAGTGTAACTCACAAATTGAAGCCAAATTGCTTATAAGCAATACATTACAAATGGTGCTTACAGCATTGACATTTATAAAAATATGGTGAGTACATTAGGAAGGACATATTTTGTACTTACAAATTCGTACTTACGTTAAAATATTGCCTATGATTTTATGAAACCTTTACATACGTTAATGAAAAACGTAGAAACCTAATAAAATGTCAAAGTTTTCGTTAACGTATTCGACATTTTTTTCCGAATATCAATATTTTAAATACACCGTTCGAAAGAGCAGGAAATTTGCAGTCGAACGGTATACTTAACTCAATTTCGTCATTTTGGTGGTTACATTAATTCATATTACAATCGACGATATATCGCCGCGAGATAAATTTCCCGTCTTTTACTAACTTTGTTTATAACGAATAGGTCATGTCGGAGTTTAACCTAAAGCAGGCATGAGGGTTATATTTACCACATGCGGCACTTGAAACATGACATGTATTCTATTTTTAACGAGTAAGATTGATATTTGATTGTCATTCTCGATCTGTCAGTCTGCTAAAGATAGGAATATGTTTTAATTTCAGTATAGGTACAGGGTGTTCGTTTCGATTTGCGATAAATTAGACAGGTTACTTGGGCCATTAATAGAAGTTGTCTGGTATATCGGCCTTTGGAAAATTCGATAAAAAATATTTTTTATTGTTTTCATACATAATAAATGAATTGGTAAGTGTGAGAGAACCTTAAGAATAAAATAAAAGTTAATCTCAGGTGACTGACGGCACATGTCAAAATAAGTAACATTAGAACATAGACATATAAAATTGATAGACCGAGTCTATTTTATCTGTGGGTGACGCCGGCAATGCCTGTCAACGATCTTTGTTTGGGTATACTAGTGCACCTAAACCGCAAATAGTAAAAGTGATTAAAATAAAGCTTTTCATGTATATTTCTGTTCGATAAGTGCACGGATTGTGATAAAAGTGATGACTTGTGTGGTTCCAGGGTGTAAAAACCGCCAGGGTTACCTGAATGAACAAAATAAAGACATTACGTTTCACCGGCAATTTAGTTTTGACTTGAATTTTAAGATTTCGAACCTTATTAAGGTAAAAGTAACTGAAAATCTTATTCAATATTTGTTGTCGGATACATATGTGTAGTTTTGTGATTAAACCATTTGTATTTACATTCGTAATGTAATTATAAATAGTGGGATTCAAACATTTGTATCGCATAGTGTGGTACTTAAGAGACCGATCGTGATATCGATAAATGTATTGATAGTCAACTCAAAAATGAATCGATGTTTTTAATGTCCAACAGGTTTCCACTGGACACTGAACAAAGGCTATTATGGGTCAAAAATATCAAAAAGGCAGACGACTGGTACCCTAAAGAGTATTCAAAAATATGCTCCGCACAATTTTAAGCTGTTGTTTCAAGCAAGGGTACGCGCATAAGTGATTACATTCTGACGTACTATCCACCATATTTGGTAATCATCCAATGTCATGTCAACCAGCAAGTAAATTAAGTTTAGTTTAATAATGACGCTCATGTGATACTTGTGTAGACTGATTAATTTAATTATAAAGAAGCCATCATACCAAAATTGTTAGGTATGCTTTATTTAAGGAATGATAAGTCCATAAAACATGTTATAATGAGAGTTTTCTGAAATCACCAGGGCGGGAGCAGGTCCAGAAACTTGTCTAAATTCTATGTTTATAGTTTCTGGTTTAAATATTTTGTATGAGTTAAAAAAAATACATAAAAAAAATTAAACTTTATTTAAAAAAAAAACATTTACTTAGTCTTTCTTTGGGGCTAGATAATTGTGTTTCTTACGGCAAAGTGGCGCCAACTAGTGGCATACGTTTTAGGAAACCCTCATTATGACATTTTAATTAAAGAAAATATTTCGTTAACTTTGTGATTTTATTTTTATCCTAAAATGTAGATTTTGAAATCACGATCGAAGAAGATCGTGATTTTGAGTAGGAAATAAGGTTTATTCCTACTGTATTCGCTACCTAATTTGGTAAAAATATTATTATTGACAATAAAAGTATACGATTGAAGACTGGACATCACTAATAGTAATGACATGTTATCTAGTCAGGTTGGTAGCATTGTTCAAGAAAATGGAGTCGTTGATGGAGTTCACGACCAAGTAGAGCTACTTTATTTGTCTCTTTTTCCTTATGGAATACGTCTTGAGATGGGGTGAAGGATGACAATAGTTTGTTCATGTATGTCTTAATACACGGAATCTTCCCTATATTTTATCTGTGCATTAGAATGTAATAAAGGTTGCAATACCCATGTTCAGTGATTAAACTTATTTTTTTTTATAACTCAATAACGGTAAGAGTTAAAACACTAATTTCTTAGAGAAATTAATTATATTTGACCTAAATAAGCTTCCCTTAGAGTTATATATAGCATATGAAGAAAAACACGCTGTATGTTTCAGCAAAAATATTTATGTGTTGCGATTGAGGAAAACCATTTAATATGTAATAACGTCAATATTGATTGCAGGACGAACTGCTGACCATACCAATGAACAGCTGCAGCATGCTGGTTATGTTCACGTTCAACGACAAGCTATTCCCCGAGACGCTCAACTTCATCTCCGGCGGAGGGTGAGTACCTTTTTTAAGGCCGAGCCACACTGGATGCGTGAGCGTGGCGTGCGCGTTGTAGGTGCATTCCACGAAAAAGTGCACCGAAAAAAAAAAAAATAAGAAAAAAAAAAAAAAAGTTGGTTTATTGAAGTTCTCTTTTGTGACTAGACGAGTCAAAAATTGCTTAAAAATATATATAATAACTCGGAAGAAACCTCAAATTATCCAAATATACACGCATTTGTACGGGCCATGGAATGCTCCTGTAGCGTATGTGGATGCCATATTAGGTGGCTCATCGCTTGCGTAGCGTGCAAACGCGCGTGGGTTAAAATTATTTTCGTTGTCTTGTTTCATACCACTCTGTCACGCTTTTAGTTGCTGTTTCGACTCAGTATATAAAAAAATCCGGTGCACTTGTATTTCTTTTACACACTAAATTTAAACAAAACATCATCTCGTACAAAAATCACAACTGTGTCACGGTTTTTAGGGACACAAAATAAGACGACGAAAAAAATTTTGACCCGCGTGTCCAGCAATGCGGTTTGCCATCTACTATGACTTTTACATACGCTACGTGTACGTGCCGCACACGCATTTGGTGTGACCCGGCCTTTATTTTTCCTGATTTCCACTCTTGCCCAATGTTCTTTCATTACACACATATGGAGTGTATCAAAAATAGTGGTAAATCCGATTCAGTATCGTGTTTTGAGTATCTGTCTCAGTCAAACTGATATTTTGTGTTAATTACAATCGGAAAGAGGCGTAGCTGCTATTTGCTTTTAAACACAGGATGTGTTAAGGCCGCTGGCGTTGTAGGCGTTCAACCAAAACAATGCTTACAGGTCATTTGCAAAAAAAAATTACATCATTAAAGAAATACCTAGTAGATTACATGCCAAGGCCGTTTAAGTGAGAAATGTCTCGGATGACGTGTAATTGTAGGCCGAGGCGAAACTGAGGCCGACAAACATGTGATCCGAGGCTTTCCCATTTAACGGCCGAGGTGCGTATATTATTTTTCTCAAACATGCAATGAAAATATTGTCTTTACGTTCCTTAAAATAGACTCGAAAGTATCGCTTTTAGGGGCTTTATTAGGCTTATTCTTCTTTTTTTATTTCTTTGTATGTTTTGAGAAAAGCACTATACAAGCCTCGGCGTGAAATGGATTCCCGGCCTCGTTTGCTATCTGTATATGTATACCAACTTGGCCGGAAATCGTCATTTTCCCGGCCTCTGATGTAATTAGTGATGGGTCGTTCCCGGTAACTTACCCAACACAGTATGGGGAATATTCCCAAATATAAACTTTCGCCATAGTAACATTGGAACATTACCGGGAACGACCCATCACTAGATGTAATGTACTATTTCTGCTCAACGGAGCCGGCAGGCAGCAACTTGGTTTAGCGCAGCGGCCGGCAAAGGGCAGAAATTAAAATTTAACGCCGTAATTTTTGTGTTTGGCATAGAAAAAGGGTGACAAAGTAAAATTTTCTTTGAACGATAAACAATATGAACCTTTTTTTTTTTTAATTTGCCCTCTTTTACTACTGCTGAAGGTTGTTGATCAGAGTATACCACATAGTTTGTATGGCTAACTTTCGTAACAAAATGGGCGCGATCGTGATTTTTGTTTTGATTGAGGCCGTAACTTACTTAAAATAACTTTTTTTGCAATCGAACCCTTACTCTACTTCGCCTATAAAAAATTAAAAACAGCTGAATGTATTTAGTGTAGAACATATTGCGAAAACACAAATCAAATTACTTATTAACTAAATATTTTGATTTGTACTTTTTTTAAGGCGCCTAGCCTTGTAAGGGATTGCATATACCCGAGAAATTTGACCGGTGGTTGCTAAGACCGAGTGGCCGAGGGGTACAGGTATCAGCCGCGAAAGCTGAGTACGTGGGTTCGATCCCCACCTCGGACATAGATAGGTGATCTTGGTCGTTTTTCTTTGGTATATGACATCTAATATTTATAATGTATTTAGTGTAATTAAAACTGACTGTATACTGTAATAGGATCATCGGTCTATACACGACGTTCGTGTTCCTGGCGTCGCGGCTGCTGCGCGGGTTCTTCTCCGGCATCTACACCAAGATCATGTTCGACGACCTGCCCAACGCCGACCGCGTTCTGCAGCTCTGTCTCGACATCTACTTGGTAAATATGTCAGGATCATCTCTCTGGACACGACGTTCGTGTTCCTGGCGTCGCGGCTGCTGCGCGGGTTCTTCTCCGGCATCTACACCAAGATCATGTTCGACGACCTGCCCAACGCCGACCGCGTTCTGCAGCTCTGTCTCGACATCTACTTGGTAAATATGTCTCGTCGTCTTGAAGACCTTGACGCCAAACGCCAGCTCCGCAAAACTCGGCAAGCCCTTCTACAACTACACTTACGATCGTACTGGGAATCTGTATTGTGTTTCATGCAACTTTTAGAACCAAGTTTGGGTTTGCTAGTCACGCCCGCGCGCATGAAAGAGCTAGCAAAAACTAGCCAGGGTGTCGCCGTCGACGGATACGTCTGGGAGGACATCAAATATGCTTACTTGTGATTCTCCGAGGAGCGTGTCAGCCTCTCGGATTTGTCATTGTCGTCCCGCGATTATTACCGCGACGGACGAGTAGGAACAACATTGATTATGCTAGACTTGGTATTGATGCTGAAACTGCTGAATTACACTAAAACAACACTCTTAGGGTCATCTCTTGTTTTAATACTTGTAGAGACGAGAATGACGCTGAATATTCATCCTTACTTCTACAGCCGCGTTTAATATGTATACATTTCAAAACCTATGACCATGGCATAAGAATCAAAAAATTTTTTTGGAGCCGATCATAGTCCTGTCTACCAATCTACAATATTTCGCGATTTGAATATTATGAAGTGAGAGACGAATATTTATTTACAGAGACAAGTGACATAAACTGAGATAAGTGACCTGTGGTAAATTAAAATTGTGTACCTAACAAGCATGGACGTCTGCGAAAAGGGCAAAAATTGATGATGAATTACGACGCCGAAGAGTATTTCTGTTGAGTAGCTTCATATTATATACTTTCTTCTCCAGGTCCGAGAAGCGTTGGAGCTCGCGCTAGAAGAGGACCTATTTGCTAAGCTAGTGTTCCTATACCGGTCGCCCGAGACCATGATCAAGTGGAGCCGC
>JALPQI010003675.1:0-72572 GCA_025490895.1 Thaumatotibia leucotreta | reverse complement strand
AGCAAAAAATGTTAAATGAGTTTTGGCCAAATCTGAAAAAAAAAAAACTTTTTTTTGCAGTTTTGAATACCTTAATACCCAAAAAAGGATTTCATTAATTAAACTATCGCAAAAATAGTAATTGACAGACATCAAATGAACAAAAAAACGTTTAATTACCTAGCAAATGTAAAAAAAACTCTAAAGTGCATTTTCATCACACTTGCTGTCTAAGCGCGCCATTGCTTGCATGCGCAGCGGGAGTAATAGAAAAGTGAAATTCCCTAGGGAGTAATAGAAATGCCAGTACGTCATGGAATCATATTTTGTCTTAAAACTTTTTTTTTTGTCCGTTATGTCTGTCAATTAAGTGCGACAGGACTAAGACAACATGGTGACAAAATCGTTTCCTAAAATGTTTTTATCATAGCGTAACGGTCTAAACCGGTTTAAAGAAAAAATCTAATTTTCTCTTAAAATAGACTGAATCCAGAAAACTTCATATGACATTTTTAACTTCAAATTTGGTCAGAAATCCGCTGTTGAATTTTTTCCCTTTCCTCATGGGAACCCTGTATATGGTCGCAGTCTATGAGCAATCAACACTACACACATACATTATTTAAATTTGCTGCCTTTTTCTACTGCCAAAGGTTGTTGGATAGAGTAAATCGTACATTTTAACAAAATTGACGCGATCATGATTTTTGATTTGATTAAGGCCTTAACTACGTATTTACGTACGTTATTTTTTTTGCAATCAACCATCAACCCTACTGTAATGTTGGGAATATCTAGATAAAACGCGGGCACCCTAACAACCCTAGCCACGTGTATTGAATGTCGTCTGTAGGCTATATTTGTCGCGAACCGAGCACATAATAGAATTATTGTTGTATGATATAACACGGCTGCGGTTTCATTCCGTAAATACCAGAGGTCAAAGCTTAGTGCCTAGGCATGTCTAGAGACTATAAAAATAATTCAATTATACTGAGGAAATGGTACCTAATATGGTAGAAGCCTGCATTTTCAGTCTGCAACATACTCATAGATGACTTTACCAGCTCGTTAAATGCAGCAAAGTGGTTACTTTGGACGAGACGTTAATGATTCATAAACTTAGAGCCGCTAAGTACTGTTTGTCCCTTTTGGTCTTATCAATATGGCTATAAGACCGAAAGGGACAAATAATACTTAGGGGGCTGGATAAGTTAGAAGACGTTTAGGAATAAGGGGGTAACATCACATATCAATATCACGCATAGTATTGATAGTAATGATAAGTGGAGGGCGTGAAAAGAAAATTAAGATTAACTATTTATTTGTATTTCATCCATACTCTTCGTTACTATAGGGTAAAATGAAGAGCTGTTTTGTATGATGAATAATTGTTATAGAAATAAAAGCTGCATGTCTGTGTATAGTGTGTATGTCCCACAATAAGATATGATTAAATGAGTTTCAAATAGATGTATGTAGTTCATATTTTGGTAGCACAAAAGGTACAGTCGCCATCAGATATATCATAGAGTCCGGAGCGATCGAAAATATCTGAACATGCCTTTATTGCCATAACGATAGAGGCATTAGAGGCGCGTTCAGATTTTTTTGTGTGCTCCGGACTGCGGACGCTACGATATATCTGATGCCGATTACCGACTGTATTAAAGCAGATACGTCCGGACTCAGTCACTGTAAACGACTACAGAGGTCTGTTCCCAGTTCCTACAGTAATTACCAATTAGTAGTAATTAGGGTCCTATATAATGCCTAGGTTTTGCCAGACCCAGTCTGTGCTCGTATTGGGGTACCTACAGCTACACCTCGCTAATTGTAATTGTAGGCTATTATTTTATTCATCGTGCGGCAAATTATGGCGACAGAGGCCGGATTCCTAATTGAAAATATGGAAATTAGACAGACAAGAGGCAATAATTAACTTGAAAAAAAAAAAACAGAATTTCAGAATTGTTTGTTCCATACAAGATCAGAAAGTTTGAGGTATTCAAATTTCAGGTATTCGCTTCTTTATTATGTGATATTTATTTTTTAATTCGCAAGTGACCAAATACTTTTCTTAGGTCTACAATACCTGTAATACAATTTATCTAATAATATTTTAATAGCATATTCCAGAGGCTAAAAGAAACAAAAAATGCAAGTTTTGTCAAACCTGCAAAAAAAAATTTTTTTTGGAATTTCGAATGCCTCTCTCTCTACCTTACTACAGAATGTATTATGTAATGGTCAAAAACGGTTAAAAAACAACACAGACGGAATCCGGCAAACTTCATACGACCTTTTTAACTTCAAATTTAGACAGAATTCCTTTGTAAAAAACAATTCCATTTCCTCATGGTCACTCCCAAGGAAAAAATTAACAGCTGATTCCTTTTGTATCAATTGTATGTGACTACGGCGGTTAAAATTGTAATTAAAACCGAATATTCGAATTGGAAGATCTAGACAGAGACAGATGCTAGAATTTTACGATGTTTTTAAGTTTGCGATAGACCTAATGATAGCTTGAATATATATTATTATAACATTATTACGACCCATCACGAGGGTCCCTTAAGTGGCCTTTCTATTATGATTAAATTATAGACTGGCCAGAAGGCACTTAGGTAACTGGATTATGAACTAGACAAATATGATAGTATACCTACGTGCTTTGTATACTTAGATATATTTATAAAGTTACATAATAACTAAAGGTCCGTGTCGTGAACTATAGGGTGTCCCAAAAATAACGCAAGATTTAAATGTAATGAAAAAGCATACTTTTTTCGACCAATTCCATTTTTTTCCTGACACACAAAGTATACAGAATAGGATTAGGTAAGTATTACATTTAATTGCAAATCGCCCAGCAGCCCTGGTCTCCTTGACGAAAAACGGTTTTGACCCCATTTTCTGACCGCATTTTCATTTCAGTGAATCCCAAATATTGCGATTTAAAATGATTGTTTATTTTTTATAGTGTTATTTATAGTCAAAGATATATGTCAGCAAGCTCTCGATCGCCCATGGTTGGAAGGAGGGGATTTCACACTGCAGCAACGAAATTCACGATATATTTATGCAAATTTCATACAAAGTTTTAACAAAGGAGTGCTATGTTACAGCACAGTCTTTGAAGTAATTTCGCAGCATGCTTTACCATACCAAACCCAATTCTTTGTAATTTATAATTAAATCAAGAAATAAGAAAGTCAAACAAGAAATAAGTATTTTTCATCGATTTCAAATCTTGCGTTATTTTTGGGACATCCTATACTTGTAGGCGTTGCGTGGTTCGGATAAGGGTAATATTCGGAATAACTGTGACCGACTCAAGCCAACTTCGCATGCTTGCGTTTACGTAGGTACTTGGTTGGTACATAAAGCCTTGTAGTCCCTGTAAGTACTAACACATACGTGAGGAAGAGCAAAATGTTTTATATCGGCTATAAAATGCATTCGTGCTACCAGAACAACTGCAGAAAGGATGCTGTACAGTCAACCCTAGGCCACTCGAGAACCATGACAAGTTGAAGGTATATGAGAAATTTCTAACTATTTATCATTTTGACAAGGTGCTAGGCTGGCCCAGGATTCCACTTGATTGCGTTTACTTCAAAATGTCTTAATAACAATAATATTAGATGATCCAAGATACTCAATACTGTGAAAAATTGATTTTGAAGATAATTAATTTATCTTCATTAAAACCTCCAAGGTACAGTCAGGGGCAAAAATACATATACAATTTTAAACCTTATACTCCGGAATAAGTAAAAAAGTGTTTAGATATTTTTGCCCTTGACTGTACACTCCAACTAACAGATTAAGCGATCCATTTATATTTAATATTATTATCCCACCGTGGCGGTCATGGGCATTTATCTCCTAATGCGTTCATTTCATACGCATAGGTATTAGATTAGAAGAGGCCTATGTCCAGCAGTGGACAGAGATAGGCTGAAGATATGATGTGTGTGTGTGTGTGTGTGTGTTTGTGCGTGTTATTATAGATTAGGTATAGCTACCATCGGGTTATCACTATAGTCAGACATTTTTAATTAAATAAATCGTTATCCATAGAGTTCCTTCCCTGTTTGGGAATAATTTTCGTATTTTAGTTAATCCAACAAACTTTTTCCATCTAAGTAAATAGAGCGAAGTTTATGCGGCCATAATATATAGTAATAACTAAGCCCGGTACCGACCTCAGAAAATATACTTAAATACAAAAAATCTAGGACAGAAAAATACGAAAGTTTTAGGTACTTATCGCCAAGGATCGGACAAACGCTCGTCATTTCGAAAATATAACCCTGTTCCGTAGAGTAGAGACGCCTTATCTTATGATGTTAACATATTTTATTTTATAAGATATTATTTTAATAACACTAACACAAAGTATCTATTTACGAGATCCCACCTCTTTCGTACTTGTACGCACCTGTGTTTTTGATATTCAATTTTGATCTATGGGTGACCGAAATGCCCGTAGGCCATGAACTCTGTAAAGTTTTCGAAACGTCAGGATGTAGTATGTAGTTAAATTAATTAATATAGAATCGCCTCTTGCCTAAGAATCGCCATTTGCTTAAGGCTTGGGTCCAGAATTTGTGTCTCACACACGTGCGCATGCGGTAAAAGTGTGGACCAGCTGGGACGACATGGCCTTTCATGCCCTCGAAGCGCCGGTCGCTTATATCGCCACGGCACCATCAACGACATAGTCCGCCGCTCGCTTGCCACCGTCACTGTGCCTGCAATCCTTGAACCCGCAGGCATGGCGAGGGACGATGGCAAGCGCCCCGATGGAGCAACATTGGTGCCGTGGAGATTGGGAAAGGCCTTGGTGTGGGACGTTACGTGCATAGATACCTTCGCCCAGTCCCACATCCAGGCCACTCGTCTACAGTCTGGTGCTGCAGCTGACCAGGCCCAGGTTCTCAAGCGCCGAAATAAATTAAATTAATTAGCATAAATTAGATTAATATAGTATGCGGGTGACTGATATACCCCTAGACCACGAACGAAAAAAATTCTTATAAAATTAAATATGTTAACAATTGAACATCATAAGATAACGAAGTCTCTTCTGTACGGAACAGGGTTATGTTTTCAAAATGACGGGCGTTTGTCCGATCCTTGCTTATCGCACACTTACATCGAGTCGAGGCAAGACATGGCAACTGAGGATTTTCTTTATCGGTGTAGCGAGACCCGGAAGAGAAGTTTTCGTACGACACCGTAAATAAAATAGATTTATTTATTCATGACCGACTGGTCTAGCGGCCAGCCATGTATTATGGACATGGTACTTAGCTTACTTTTCATTATATTAAACTAGCTAGTAGTAGTAACTCTTTCGCCCATGACATGACTTTGCTACCATAAGATGTTGTTAACACTGCCCCGGCATCTAGTCAATTTTCCAGAATAATAATCACCAAATTAAAACCGATTTCTCCATGATCCCATCATCAGACCCCGACTTGGTGTTGACGGGATCATCTTTCTCGGTTTGTCTTGAAGTTGTTTCAAAAAATAATTATCGGAATTGGTTGACGTGATGTTGAGTTATTCGTCCAGTTGAGTTAATCTGTTTTTTCACACGAGTTCACAATTTCTTATTTACCGCCCTTGATATACAATGTACTATTTCATCAGTTCATCTCATCACACTTGCTTTCTAAGCTCGCCATTTATTTTATAACTTTTTTTTTATACCACGTCGTTGGCAAACAAGCATAAGGCCTATGGGCGCCTGCAACCCCTGCAACTTATGACTATAAAGTCTTAAAACTTTTTTTATTGTCCGCAAGTGTGATGCTGATGAAAAACATTGTACTTATGCATCACGGTCGGTAAGAGGCATACTAACTAGAGTCATTAAAAGCCCTCCGCTACGGCGTCGATATTCTAACTCACACGTTAGTATTACCGTACTTACCTCCCTAGATGCACAATGTACTATTTCAGTTACCGCGACGGTGATTCATGATTCATGAAATTAAATTATGGAAACGGATAATCGTTTATATTAATGGTTGTATTATTTCGGCTAAATAATAGGTTAACATAAATCGATGCGTGTGGAAAGTTCAATGCTCATTATTCTCATTAAATGTGTAGGAATCGACTTTAGCCCTTACGCCTCGATGCTATCGTAATTTGTTACGAAACTAGACCGCCAATAACACGGAAAGGGTTAAATGGGTCACACAAATACGATTACTTGACTAGTATACACAGAGTGTTATAAAAATACGATGTAGGACAAGTAGGTACTTACGAAATAAATCTAATAAACACAATATTATCGATATTTTAACCTCTATTTCTAATCAGAGCTTATAATATAAATTATCTGTAATATAATATGTAATCTACCTCGAGATACCTACCTAATTGTAATAACATACGAAATAATTTGCCCCATTGGACTTTGGATCAATAAAAGTACCTACACTATAATCTATGATAATGACTATGATATATGAATAATTGGTCATTATTTAAGCATTAAAATTAGGTATGATTACCTGTAATCAGGCAGACAGGTGTCTGTTATCAAAAACAAAAATCTTATTGTGATTTTCCACATTTTAGGCCGGTCGAACATTGCGGCCTTCTTAGCTAATAATTTAGAATTTTATAGAAGCTAAGATATAAACGATAGAAGCTAAGATATAAGATATTTAAACGATTTTTTTTATTAGACATATTTACGCACATTTTTACGTATTCTTTAACTTATATC
Source organism: Thaumatotibia leucotreta (assembly GCA_025490895.1). Classification (NCBI taxonomy): domain Eukaryota; kingdom Metazoa; phylum Arthropoda; class Insecta; order Lepidoptera; family Tortricidae; genus Thaumatotibia; species Thaumatotibia leucotreta. The sequence continues at coordinate 65,830 of JALPQI010003675.1, read as the reverse complement.
AACGAAATTGACGCCCTAATAAAAAGTATGATGGGCTAGTCGTTTTGCAAAAGGAAAAAAACGCTAGACCACTATGAACCTAAAGTTGCTGCCAATTTACTTGAAATCTATAAGTACTAAAAATAAAGCAATGAAATGTGTTAAGAATATGTGTTCTATGAGCAACTACAAAATTGAAAAAAATGGGGGTGGGGCCTTAATTCGTGATTAGCCGCGTCCACACACCAAATGAGCCAAAATGTACCGACAGTCTGGCAAAAATGTGTAGAAACTAAAACGTGACAACATCCTCCTGTAGCTCCGTATGCTTAGATTAATTTGAAAAGGACAAGGCTAAAGTTGGCACTTTATAATACACTTTTTTAAGCGATTTCAAAAGGAGGTTGGAGGTTGTCAATTCCAATGTTTTTTTTTTATATTTATGTAACTCGATATCTACGAAAAATGTGAATCGTGAACCGATTTTCAAAATTATTTTTTTAATCGAATTGGTATAATCCTGAGTTGTTCCCGTTGGCACAAAGTCTGGGTCTGATCATGGGTCTTGGAGTAATCGTATGAAGTCGGCTTTATTTGTTGATTATCGCCAGTCTGTAATTTGTATAGGTAATGTAGAAGCTGCCACATGACGCCGCTTCGCATCAATATTATCTTCCTAAGTACAGTCAAGGGTATAAACAATATAAACATGTATACACTTTTTCATCTTATGCCATAAAAATAAAGTGCAAAAGTGTATACATATTTTTGCCCTTGACTGTACCTCTTTTTCTTTCTGCGAAGATTCGCGTATGAAGTGTGGAGTGGGCTTTAGCTTAATCAGTTCGAAGCGTTATTTACGATTATACATCATTTGATATATTAGTCATCACATGTACATGATTTGCAACTTGGGCAAAAGCGTGACTGATAGCAATGTTTAATGTTTACGGATCCTTATCAAAGACCATGTGAGTTACTGTAGCGTAAATACTCATTAGGCTTCAAATAGGTACCTATGTGTTCGATTAGAATCATTTTTTGGGCCGAAGCGTAGCGAAGGTCTATGTTTAGCTAGAGTAAAAATGCTTTCGTATGTTCATTTTATTTTATTTTATTTTTACATATTTGGAGAACCAACGGCTAAAAAAACAATAATAAAATTTAAACTGGAAACAGGAAGCCAATTATAGGGACTCACAGATAGTACAGTTTACCGTACAAATTACTCAAAAAACCAGGTTAACGATAAAGCGGGTGATGCCGCAGGTGTTTTGAGGGGGTATTATCCTCTGTGAGTAAGTCTAAAGGTGCATTCAGACCAAACGAGCATTCGCTATTCTAACCCCCTACTTTACGAAATTTGATCGTTACACAGAACGTGATTGGTTGATTTCGTAGAGTGGGGGATAGAATAGCGAATGCTCGTTTGGTCTGAATGCACCTTTACATAGGAGCACTGTACAAACGCGTGTATGTTCTGAAAAGTAGAGTATTCTACCGAGATTTTCTTTTAGCAATTTTTGACTCTTCTGGTCACGTAAGAGAACTTCGATAAACCCATAATTTTGAGAAAAACCGTCTTTGTAAGGGACGTCGGTGGGCTTTTTCGTGGAATACATGTGAAGCGTTATCCTCTGCGAGTGGGACCCCTCCCATTATTTTATTTTTTATTTTTAATGAGGCTTACCCATAGGCTCAAAAATATCTGATTATGCTCCAATGACCTGACAATAGGGGTCTGCAAAAATATTTTCTCAAACATGCAATGAAATAATATTGTCTTTATGTTCCTTAAAATACACTCGGAAGTATCGCTTTTAGCGCGCAGTAACTCACTGGGATGGAAATGGAATTTCATAACACTTTTTAGGCTAGTAACTTTTTTTTATTTCGACAACATTGTAATTTTTTTTGTATTTCTTTGTATGTTTGAGAAAAGCACTAAGTATACTTGAAAACGGATTCCCGGCCTCTGATGTATTGTACTATTGTGAGCACCCACCTTGGCTGCTACGATGTATCTCGTGGCGTCAGTACCACCCCCATGGAATCCCCTAGTCCGGGGGTGATTGCATAAAGGCCACAATAAAAAGGTTAATTTTCGTTTCAACTACTACAAATTTACAAGGTATTCGATCTAATTACAAAGTTAATTAAATAGGCAGCAAGAAGAGGTACACTATGATGAGTGCTAGATTAGACCTAGGTAGGAAAAAAAATATTATGTTAGGTATCGCATGGAAGCCAGTGGCGGCGTAAAAACCAAAATGGGGGTGAATTAGGTCAGTCTGGCACCCTGGAGGTCTACCACGATCTTCGAACATTATAACCCCGTTTTTTAGTTTATGTATTCAAAGGGTGAAACGGGACCCTATTACTAAGGCTCCACTACAGGTGTAGTGAGAAATTACTTGCCTTCGCAAACGTTCGTAAACACATGCTGTTTCAGGCAGTGTCATCGAGTCTGACTGAAGTAGCATGACAGCTATTACTGTCAGTCTCAGTGACTGAAACAGCATGACGTTGACGAACGTTTCCGAAGGCAAGTCATTTCTCACTACATCTGTATTGTATATTAAATAGCCTACAGTCAAGTGCAAAAATAAATATCTAAAGATTCCGCTCATGAACATGTTACAACGTTTTATTACATAGAGTGCACTGAGACATATTTTTGAACATTTTTGTGTACACCTTATTTTGTCTAAGACTGTACATTTTTTTCATGACTTTTATACTTAAAATGTAACTAGATATTGCGACACCGGAAATGCCGCCAGCATCCTCGGTATAATGCCACAAGGGCCAATCTTAGATATAGGTTAGTTAGACTTAATTTATGTAGGTATATAATTTGTACAGTTTTGAAAATAAAGACAGATAAAAACTAGATAATATTATTGTAACTGTTATATTTGTGGAACAATCACACCCCATATAAAACCTACCCACCACATAACTTGCCAGTTCAAAAACATCACATTATCACATTAGGTACCTATTTATTAGGGTCAATCACTTTTTTATGTTGTTATTCTGTCACATCACCCAGGGGACAACAGTGTGACAGTTTGCTAGAAGAAAGTATCCTGCAAGCTCTACTATCATGATCAGTGGGTGACCCACCTTGGAAGGGCCCCATAACTATCAAAAAATTCAAAGTTTTGTCAATTTTAATGCCATTAAACAGTGAATTTAAGGGTGACCCAGGAGAACGTAACCATGGCAACGAGTGACATAAAAAAGTGATTGACCCATTAGCATTAACATTTCAAAGACTGACATTTAGTTATTTATAACATTGTGGTGTTCTCCAAGTGATGTGTATAAAAATGTCAACTACTAATAGAGTAGTCAACTAAAATAGTACATTACGACACAAGTGCGAAAAAATTGAAATTCGAAACGAGTGGCGATGTTTTAAATCGACACGAGTTACGAATTTCCTTTTTGCACGTGTCTCGTACGACGTTTTTTAGTACAGATGGCCCTCCGAAGTTTTGGACCTGACGTAAAATGAGCCACTTCTCGCACTAGAGCCTAAAAAGGCACCATCTGTACTAAAAATTATAATACGTACATGCCTATGTTTGGCAAAAACATGGAGAAGAAACACAATGGACAGAGAGGAATGGAAAACTAGGGGAGGCCTTTGCCAAAAAGCAAATTGATATTTATGTGATGTAAAACCTAAATTTTTGTAAAAATTATGGCTTATTTTTCTTTATGCTTGACAACCCTAGCCACTAGCTAATGTAGCTAGCTAACGCACTTAACAACAAACAACAAAGTGAAATAGATGTCAACTAAGTTTGATGGCCTGTTAGTTTACATTACCATACATTATTGATGAATGATGACTTATTACAAATTAGTTTATGCACAATCACTGAACACAATATCCACTTTGAATAAAATACTCAATGAAACTTAATAACATGAATAATGTTAATTTAGCTAAAAGTACCTATTTGAGTTGTTTGCTTTGACTGGACTATGGAATGGCATAGGGTTGCCAGGCGACTGGGTGAATCTGGGCAAAGTTTAATGTTTATCAGCCTATGAGGCTTCATAGTCTGAATTTTGCGATTAAACCCATTAAGTTCCACAGTTGCGAAATCACATGGGCAAATGATGATTCATGATTAGGGGTCAGAACTATGGGTGCAAAACTTTAACAAAACTTGTTAAGAGGACTTGACATAGCACATAAATCCATATAATACACATTTCTACACACCCAAACATTGTAAGTTTAAGATTCCGAGATAGGGAATAAAAATAGATACAGATTTTTTCAATAATATTCATATAAAGTGTTCCCATATGTCAATTTTAAAGTTTTGCACCCATAGTGCCGTCCCCTATTCATGATTCAAATGGTTTTTTATAGGGTTTACCAACCCTAATCGTATTGTGTGTTCCAATTTAACCCGGCTAGAGTGTGGTGAAAAAAAGTTAAACAAAAATAAACTCTAAATATATTGATGTAAGTTGAATGCAGGGTATGAGATACCCTGCCACACTCCCGCCGGGTTAATATATCATTCCATATATAAATTAAATTTAGATCATTTTTATGTAAATTATCAAAATAAAAATATTGCAAGCTTTATTAAATTTTAAGAGCTACATATTTGCATGGAAGTGTTTATAATTACTGGGATTTATGTTTGGCTAATATTTTTCAAATGATGGGATTCATACCTATTTTCCCAGCTATGGTATGGGTATGCCTAAATGTTATTGATCTTATTCTCATACTTTAGGTATGTGGTTTGTATACTTAATACTGTATGGTCAATACATTTTAGATGATATTTTAAGTAATGGTAGTAACCATTACAAGACAAATAGTAATAACAACAAATTACAATGAAACTATTTTTTTTTAGTTTTGGGAGATATAGGAAGCCAAAGAGTGGCTATGATTAACTCGTCCAAAGTACTGACTGTATTACTAATGAAATGCGGAGTAGAATATTTAAATATAGCATACACCTGATGTTTCTTATCACATGCCTCCCTTTACACACGATCCAAGCCCTATAATAGGAAGTGAACGTAATCAAGATCAACACTAATTATAGATCAACATTAGATATCTAAACAAGCTAACTAAATATAGTTTCCCAATACTTAGGAACGCGGAAGGTTTAATCTGGCCAAATAAAAACAATAAATTCAAGTATATTTACCAGCGTTGGAACGTAGGCCCTGTCCGGCGAAGCTCTCTCGTTCATCCATTTTACTTTCTTCATTTTATCCCACGGAATATCCCAATGAAAATAAATCTTACTTTCATTGAACTTAGTTTTGAATTTCATGATTATCACAGAAAATAAACTCAGAACGTCACCCATTATAAGATTCACCGCGGCGAGTTGGAATCTAAATGGTTATGTGACCAAAAACATCACGGGTTACTATGTGGAAACGTCCAAAATCATGTTCATTGTTCAATTTACATTTTCTTTTTATTTAAATACCTACGACCTCTTGATATTTTTAATATGCGCGACCAACGCGGGTCGATCCAGCTTGACGTCTGACTGACTGATTGAAATATTTTGTTTGAGATAGAAAATGACCGAATGAAATGCTTTGAGTTGACATAGAGTGAATGAATGAGGCAGCAAGGAAAAACAAGGCAAGGGAAATGTGAGTAATGGAGGGAAGGGAAGCCTTTTGATTTTTGATATGACATGACATCAGGTCCTTGTTGCATTGTCGAAACTTATTTTAAGAAACCGAATACTAATGTAAACGTTATAGGGCATTTTCGCGAGAAGAGATCCAAAAAATTTTTTTTTTAAGGTAGGTAAATTTAATGTTTTTCCTACTCAGAATAACGAGTTCTTTCAATCTAGGAGAAAAAAAGTACAAGAAAAAAATGGTCCCACATTTTTCATACATTTTACATGCTCTCCACTTTGTAATCGCTGTACAAAGTGTTTGAAAAACGGTTACGTAATAGAAACAAAAGGTTGGGACACTTTTTCTTGTAGTAGGATCGAAAGAGCTCGTGATTTTGAGCAGGAAAAACATAAAAATTACCTGTTTCACAAAAATAAGTTTTTGGATCTCTTCTCGCGAAAATGCCCTATAATTACTAGGACAGAAAGTCAAAAGACAGTTTAGAAAAAAAATGTAGTGCCCCAAACTTCTAAGGTGCTGTATCAACAAGATAATCTATGTCAATAATAAAACCAAGAAATTGTATTCGTAAATAAATTATATATTTTTAATTAAGAAATAAATTACACTAGCACAGCTATATGAATAAAATAAGATTAAAATTTAATAAATATTTTTAATATCTATTTTAAGTTTTGTTTAAATCTCATTTGGAATATTCTGACCACCTGGCTCTCTGCTCTCATCCTAGACTTTCTGCTTTTTAGTGAAGCTATGAAGCTTGAGTTGTGATCTAGATCATAATCATATTAAACCAGCCTGGACTTAAAAGCTCATCAAACAATTGTTGTTCTTGACTTGACCAACAAGCATCAAAATATGTAATAGTTACATAAACTATTTAAGTGAGGCTAAAACATAGTTTCAAATAACTGCAACAGTCTTTTTATTTCTGCTATTCTAGCAGCCTGTGCCTGCACAGGAATCATAGCCTGTGACACCTCCTCCCCTTTCGCCAGAATAGTGTACATGCTCTTAATATTATTATCCATTGCATCACAAGTCTTCCCGACTGCATCTTTGTAAACTTCCATATTCTCTGCAGTCAAAGACGAGTTTGAATGCAGTATACTTGACAGATTCTCAATTAAATTATCCACAGACTGAGCAATCCTTTGAGCTTCATACTCCAAGTCATTAAATACTGTAATGTCTATCTGTCCAATTTGTGGGGCTAGTATTTGTCTGTACAATTTCCCTGATGGTGTACTGGACCGTGATGCACTTGAACTCCCGAAAACTGGCGTTTCACCTCTCTTTGTTATAGGACTAGACAATTTAATCTTAAATTCTAAATCATCTGCTACATAATGTGTCATATCTCCTTCATACCTAACGTGGCCATCCATGTTTAGAGGAATTTTTTCCTGTTTACGGTTCTCTGATGGTAGATCGTAAGGCCGGGAAGGACCGGAAGATTTCCCAGGCTGTTCAATATTGCCCTGATCTGAGTGAAACGATATTTCGCTGTAAGAAGCCGTCATGCGAGCAGAAATCTCGTCATCCATATCATCTTGTTTATTAGGCGGGTCTTCCATGTCTGGGGAGCTGGGCTTGTTTGAGCCTTCAGCCATAATCTTTCGAGCGCTTGATTGATAATACTGGTTCTGTCTTCGTAAATTGATGAAAATATTTTGCTTTCTGCTATACAATACACACAAATGATCATAAATCGTGAGTAAATATTGTATTGATATGATAATTTATTAATTCATAATTTTGACATTGACGTTTGAATGAATAGAATGATTCGATGATTGAATGAGTGGTATAATGTGAATTCCCTACATGAAGCTGTTAATTTTGTATCTCAAATAGCGTCAACATTTTCATCATTCGTTGTGTGCATTTGAATTTTATCCAAAATGTTTATAAAATTAAAAATTAATTTAAAGCATATGGATTTCAGACCTGTTCAGCTATATCATACAGTAAAATGCGAAAGCTACTTCTCGCCTGCTAAATATGTTCAATCAAATCTTGTATAATTTAGATTAAAATGAATCGGCATGAGTTACTAATTACGAGGGTTTTGATTAGGGATTCACCTCTAATTATTTTTAATACATATTTTAGAAATATCTGTTCAAATAATGAATCATGATTATCATGAATATTTAAAATAAAATTTCTTTGCGGGAATTTTTGACAGTTGTCAAAATGTCAATAAAAACATAAAACTCTCAGGCGGGTACAGTAGCGAGTGTGTCTGTGATTTTCGGAAATCATTTCATAAATCTTTCGTTATTTTACGATGACTGAGTTATAACTCTTTTGTGTTATTTTATAAAAACAAAGCAAAAGGCGAGTTTGATTGGTGAGTGTGTCATCACAGTTTGCTGGGGCCGTGTACGTTTCGACAGATCGGCCGTTTAACATGGCGTTGGTCGACAACGACATGTGCGGATGAATTGCTTTATTCTTTGTCGTGTTCATTTCTTTTTCGGAGTGTTTATACAGTGTTTTGAGTAGACAATCGTGTATGTAACCGTGCTTGTGAGTTACATAACGAATTTATGGGTCTTGGGTGTACGTTGACGGGAGTGAAATAAGTAACTGCGATGGTGAAAACTCGCCGCAGTAATGGAGAAAACGGGGAGGTGGAGGAAGGGAACGAGGGCCTGAACGACGTCGGCAGTGTCTCTGACGAGAAGGTGAATTGTTCTCAATGTTTTGTTACTTGGAACTTCACTGTGTTATCCAGTTCCTCGCCTGACCCTGATTCCCCTTGGCACCCCAAAATTCACTCAAGCATGAGCTTATTAAGCGCTATACTATTGGAACAATCCTTGGTGTTTTGAGTTTCTGTTTCATTGTAATTTCCTTGTTGAATATTAAGCATGATCTTGAATTTGTTGCATCTGTTCTTTGTTAGCCATTTTGATCTTGTATAATAACTTTTATTTGGATTTGAACTAGAACTCGTATTTATAAATGAAAACTAACTTTCTTCATGTTTGCAGGCATCTAATTGGTCACAGCGAGAGCTGAGGAGTGGCCAGTATAAAGTGACGAGGAAAATACAACACTGGCCTACCAAGAAATGTAAGTTGATATATAAACTACTTCTAAAATGTAAACTTTGATGCAACAGAGTTAGATATGATTTAATTACTGTTAACACAATGAAGATATATGTTATGCAAGAGATGGATCTTCCGAGCTACTTATTTTTTCACTAAAGGTAAAGGCTAAAGGTTTCTTCCTCAATATTGTATAACCTAATAATGACAAACTTGAAAAGGTTTATTATTGCAGAACATACAAAAGTGTCACTTTAGCAAATAAAGGGTTATTCTATGTCCTGAAGGATGTTGAATAAAAGCCACCTTTTAGTTTGAAAATAATTTCATTGAATTTAACATGTCAATTCATCTATAAAATTTAAAAATAATAAAGTTTTAACTAAATAGGTATGGTTTGTAAAAAACTTGAAACTGAAAATTATAATAATGTTATGGCATTATAGGATCACATGAACATTTTGATTTGTGGTTACACCTCTACTGTCTTTTGTCATTTATTTTATTTTTAATATGCACGTTTAGACCTAGCCTTCAAGATACAAGATAGTATTAAATGCTATTCTTGTGATATATTGTGTCTTAAAACACTTAATTGTATCATGTGGTATGGAGGTAAAGGAGCATTCCATGAAAACATGTCGTAAGCGACACTGTCTTTTCAATACTTTGGAAAAATTTAATTAGAAACTGAGTTACGGCATAATAATAACTTATCAAGGCTTTAAGATTAACAGTTTCCTAACAGCTAGCATATTTTATTAGGGTAGCTACCATAGTGAGTTGTAAGCAACAAAAAGTAGATGTTTTCATGGAATGCTCCTAAATCACATAATCGTTAACCTGTATGATGCTTTCTCAAATGTATTACAATTGATTTTATGCATTACTCTTGCAGACAGCAGAAGACGTCGCTCTATAAAGATGCCTCGTATTATGTTCCCAGAAAGTGATACAGAACCAGAGAAATATTCTAGACGGTAAGAGCATTCTTAAATATTTTGGTAGGATTCAGTTAGGTTGCAATCAGGAACCAGTTATAAATCAGGAAAATGTCTGTATTTGCTATTTTATTAGAATATCAGATATAAATAATTGATTCGTTCTCTCTGCCCTTAGTTCGCGTCAGGTCAGAGTGTTCTTCGCAGACGACAATGACTCCACCAACCGGAGTCTCCGCATCCATAACAGCAGGAGCCCTAGGAAGAACTACATGGAGGACAGTGAAGACAAGCCGATACAACAAAGTAAGTATTGTTTAAGGACTTTAAACCTTTAAAAGTTCTATAACATTGCCTAGTTAGAAAATCTGATCTACCTCATAACCATTTACTAGTTATTAATTCCTCGTAATAGTGGCCTTTCTTATGATACAACTTCGCGCTGGTACAATTTCGCAAGCTTGGGGGATTTTTCTCTGTCACTCTAATGACGCCTTCGTTGGAGTGACTGAGACAAATCCCCGAAATTTACGAACCCCGAGGTTTGCGGTAGCAAGCCTGATACTAAAGGCTCTGTCACAAATATTGAGAGCGTGGAATAAGTGTATCGTCGGGTTTAGGGCATAAGTATCATATTATTGTTTGTCAATAAGTATGATTTTTGATTACATTCTTAGCATCAATCCTTTGAACACCGATAAGTTACTTCTAACTTATAAATGGGACAAGTGCTCATAAAACGCTTTCCCACGGCTTGTTGCGATAAATGATAACCTTATTTTAAGGTGTAATTTTCCTTAGCATTGTTCAGTTAAATCAGCATAATATTGCCGTTTTTAAACTTGGCTTCGCAGTCTAGAGGGCTACCGCGAAACCAATCAACCATCCCTCTCACACTTAGTTATAAATTGACAAGTGCAACAGAGGAGCAACATGTCGATCGTGATCCTAACTACTAAATCCGCAAATTTCGGGCATTTTTCTCTGTCACTCTAATGACCCTCTCGTGGAGTGACAAATCCTCGAACTTTACGAAATTCGGTGTTCGCGATAGCCTGGGCGCTGTGTTTAGTTGTTTTCTATTACTCACGAAGATACATACTTAGGTTCGAAGATATTAAAGGTTAATTTTGACTAATCTACACGTCTTCGTAAGTAGCACAAACTGTACTATAAGTTTATCATAAAACAAAAGGAGCGTGATGTGTATCAGATTTTCAAATGTAATCTAAACTTTTTCAAATAGAAAGAACCTTAATATTTTCTTCTATTACCGCGAGGATTACTCATGAAATAAAACTATGAAAACGGATAAACTCACGTATATTAATTAACTTTAACTTCATTCCGACGTTTCGAACACTTTACAGGGTTCGTAAGAACCTTATTTATGTTATCATACTTGCGATTTGAAATCAACTTGAAACCGTCCCGAGTGCGCAATGGATTCACTGCTTACTCGCGTGAAAATCGTATACTATCGCAGCGAAATCGTGCCGCACTCGCCGTGCCTTAAACTCGCTTGCAAATCGCAAGTCTGATAATTTTCATACACTTGGTTGGTTGTGTGTTAACACGTTCGCCCCCGGTACTGTTTCACTAAATCCTAATACTACACCGATCGAAATTTTCTTATTAGAACTCCTATGCCATTGACACGCATGTGTGACCGAAATTATTGTACTCCTATGCCGGCGACACAACACTTGTGTCAAAAATGTTCGTATTTCAATGCCCCTGGTACAGGAGTAAGAACCTGATTTATGCTAGTGGCACTGGAGTACGGTTACTTTGATCACGTATGTGTGTCACTGGCATAGGAGTCAGAATTTTTTGATCACAGACGCTGTGTCACCGGCGTCGAACGTGTTAAGTATGTGGGCATACACAGTACACAACACACCACCATATCTATATAGGTCAATGTGCCGTGTTGTTCGTAAAACTGGCGCGGAATGTGGTTTATATTTTATTGTATTAGAGGCGAGTTCCCATGAAATTTCAACATCATTTATCGGACAGATACTATAATAATATAAGTTAATATACTTGGTTATACAAAAGATTATTACTGCTGTAGCTAACTGCCCATTTTTTAGCTCTTTATTATCGGAAACTATACACAATGCATGTAAATTTTTGAAAATGACGGTCACTTTGCAATTCTAATTATAGACGTTAATTTCCCGTCTGAATATTCAGATTTTTTATTGTTCTAAGTCAAGCCGTACGCCTTGGATCTCATTAGATAATGACTGGTCATTTAAGATAAATGTCGGTCAGTTATTGAAAATGACGGTCACTTTGCAACTCTAGTAAATGTCATATTAGATAGCACACTGTGTGCGTGGCGTGCACGTGCGCGTAATCAGCAATCGGTGTGCCGTCTAATATGACATTTACATACGTTACAAAGCGCACTCCAAACTTGGCCTTAAATGTGCAACAAACTTGTTTCAGATGTCAGAAGAAGCTGCCGCAAGCGCAAACTGCTACATCACAACTTCAACGAGAGTTGGATCACCAATGAGCTGAAAGTCAAAGGCTATCCGGACTTATATGGGTTCCCTGGATCCAGCTCCTCCGATGAGTTCACTTCGGGAGATGAGACTAGGGTGTCTACGAAGAAAATTGTGGCTGTTGGACAGGTAATAAATATTTTTAAGATTACAGATGGGTAAACTATAATACTCTTTATACAGGGTGTTTTTTTTTCGACCGTTCAAATTCTACGTAGTGAATGTGTAGGTCATACTGACCAACTTTTACTATGGGGACAAAGTGGAAATCGCGAAAAAAAAATCAGCTGTTTCATACATTTCGGCCGGCGTAATGCCGCCAATTTGTATGAAACAGCTGATTTTTTTTTCGCGATTTCGACGTTGTCCCCATAGTAAAAGTTGGTGAGTATGACCTACACATTCACTACGTAGAATTTGAACGGTCGAAAAAAAAACACCCTGTACAATTTCATAAAAGGAGGAGTTTCTCAATTCAACAGATTTTTTCTTGTATGTAATTACTGACATATTGGATAATCTTGAACCGATTTTCAAAATATTTATTTTTTATTTGAATTTGTATAACCCCTACATGATCCCGTTGGCTTCGAGCTTCGAAAAAACGGTTTTTATTTTGTGATCATTCAGACAGACAAAGCTGAAAGTCAGATGACGTTGGTTATTGTTATTCAAAAACACTTTGCCAATCACAGCACATTAAGCTAACTAACTAGGGGAAGAAAAACTGATCTTTAGTAATTCATTGCAAAGGTTAACTATCCCAAAAATAATGATATTTCTTAGTTTTAAAGGTTAAATAAAAACCGGCCAAGTGCGAGTCGGACTCGCGCGCAAAGGGTTCCGTACCATTATCAATTTATTATTAAAAAAATACAGTTAAATCAACCTACCTCAAAAACTATAGGAGATAATTGAATCAAACCAAAAATCGTTGATAGAGTTTATTAATGTGCATAACATACATTTTTTTTAGAATTTTATATCGCGTAGTTTAAAAAATAGAGGGGGGGGGACACATTTTTCAGACTTTGAGAGCTGATATCTCGAAAACGATTTGCTTAAATAAAAATGAGATTTATAAACCTTCATATCATTTTCAAAGACCTTTCTATTAATACCCCACACGCTTATATACAACTAAAATTTTTTTTCTATCCCTCAGTTACATGTATGGAGGGCCCCCACCCCAATGGTTTTTTTTACAATTTAGTACCATAATCCTGTAGCGGTTCATACAACACATTTTCTTACCAAATTTCGTTACTGTAGCATTTATAGTTTCCGAGTAAATCGGCTGTGACAGACGGACAGACGGACAGACGGACAGACGGACATGACGAATCTATAAGGGTTCCGTTTTTGCCATTTTGGCTACGGAACCCTAAAAGTAGGTCAAATAAATGAAAGTTGTTTTGTACAGTCCCACAGCATCCCTCCACCAACGAATACAGATGAAGACACGCAGCTCTCACGCCAGAGGAGGACTTCAGCCAGGTTCAACAAGAAGGCTAATGTAAGATTCAGAAATTCTTCCAATAATATATTATAAGGGCATTTTTCAATCGCTGTGACTTCGGTGGCAGCCTTATCTCACGAATCCCGTGAGAAATGCAAGAACTTTTGGCTATATTGGTAGACGTAGTTGACGACTGCCAAAATATCCAAAAAATGTATGAGATACCTGCGGTAATCGGGTAATAATGTTGCCGAACCGAAGTCAGGAACTCACGGCAGTTGAAATGCTCAAAGAAATGCCCATATTGCCCATAACACACTTTATACAGATTAGCCCCCTTATTCATAAACGTCTAGACACATTAATAAGACGGAAAGTGACCAACGATATTTATCAGCTTGCTAGGTTAGGATAGTATACGTTTATGAATAAGGGGTGATTCTCCGTAGAGCGTTTTAACCGTTCGAATTCGTCTTTGTCGTCCCGCGATTATTACAGAAACGGAAGGACGAGTAGCAACAACATTGATTACGCTAGACTTGGTATTGGTACCGAATTACATTTACATTAATGTCATCTCTTGTAACAATACTTGCCTAGACGACAATGACGCTAATATTCACCCTAAAGGTGCATTCAGACCAAACGAGCATTCGGTATTCTATCCCCCACTCTACGAAATCAACGAATCACGTTTTGTGTAACGATCGAATTTCGTTGAGTAGGGGTTAGAATAGCGAATGCTCGTTTGGTCTGAATGCACCTTAAGGCGGTGAAATGAAAGACATCTTTTGAAAGACCTAAATTGGATAATGGGAATACCGTTAAAAGTATGAAAGAGTGTGCCAGAAAAAATGATTGGATCATTTGCGCTCGGACACATGAGTTTTACTCAAGTTTCCAAGCAAGTGTATATATTACTCAAGCCTTCAATATATATTTTTTTGCAATAAGGAAGAAATGATTAGATCTTTTGCGTTTCTTAAGTGGACTCAAATGATTTCACTCAAGTTGAGCGACATAAGCCTGCCTGTAATACAGGGTGTTTTTTTTTCGACCGTTCAAATTCTACGTAGTGAATGTGTAGGTCATACTGACCAACTTTTACTATGGGGACAAAGTCGAAATCGCGAAAAAAAAATCAGCTGTTTCATACATTACGGCCGGCGTAATGCCGCCAATTTGTATGAAACAGCTGATTTTTTTTTCGCGATTTCCACGTTGTCCCCATAGTAAAAGTTGGTCAGTATGACCTACACATTCACTACGTAGAATTTGAACGGTCGAAAAAAAAACACCCTGTATAATCCTTTTTTTAACTATAAAATTATTAATATATTATAATATAGTTAATTTATTTAACTTTTTTACCACATTCGGCCATAGACGACAACGGAAAATCGTGTCTACGACGCCAATGACGTCACTGGCCGACCAATGACGGCACTGGCCGACCAATGACGGCACTGGCCGACCAATGACGGCACTGACCGACCAATGACGGCTCTGGTCGACCAATGACGGCACTGACCGACCAATGACGGGACTGGTCGACCAATGACGGCTCTGGTCGACCAATGACGGCACTGACCGACCAATGACGGCACTGGTCGACCAATGACGGCACTGACCGACCAATGACGGCACTGGTCGACCAATGACGGCTCTGGTCGACCAATGACGGCTCTGGTCGACCAATGACGGCTCTGGTCGACCAATGACGGCTCTGGTCGACCAATGACGGCACTGACCGACCAATGACGGCTCTGGTCGACCAATGACGGCACTGACCGACCAATGACGGCACTGGTAGACCAATGACGGCACTGACCGACCAATGACGGCTCTGGTCGACCAATGACGGCACTGGCCGACCAATGACGGCTCTGGTCGACCAATGACGGCACTGACCGACCAATGACGGCACTGGTCGACCAATGACGGCTCTGATCGACCAATGACGGCTCTGGTCGACCAATGACGGCACTGGTCGACCAATGACGGCACTGGCCGACCAATAACGGCACTGGCCGACCAATGACGGCACTGGCCGACCAATGACGGCACTGGCCGACCAATGACGGCACTAGTCGACCAATGACGGTACTGACCGACAGCTACGCCAATGCAGTAGGCCCTTACGCGGGGCGCCGTAAAGTTCAAAGTCTCTTTAAAATCACGATTGCCTGGCGTCAGCGTCACCACCTATATAGTTGCGCTCTCTCGGAAGGGTCCCCACGGAAGACCAGCGCCAGGGTCCTCAAGGATCTGTCGGCATGAAGCTGAGTGTGGACCTTTTCAGATACGCTTTATAAATATGTACCACTGTCATTGTAATTAAGTTAAGTTTAAATTAAGCGTTCTGAATAAAGTTCTATTCTATTCTATTCTATCGTTTCGCGTCTTGATAATCAAAAGGTTAACTGTATTTTTTTGCAATCAGGATGCCACAGAGTCAGACTCGGAAGAAGACAACAACAAGACAGTGATAGAGAAGAAACCACCTCCGGAGAATGAGGATGCCAACATGGATACCAGCGAAGTCAAGAAGGAGGACCCCGAGCCTCCGACTGAAAATGGACAGGATAGTGAAAGGTTAGTAGTGTAGTTACTTAAAATGCTTTTTGTCAAGCATGCAATTAAATTGTGTCGTTACGTGCCTAAAAAGCGACCGAGAAGTACCTCGTTAGACCAGCGAGTGCCTCTTTTTAAATTTTCATTTGACATAGGTTTGTGACCCGGCGTCTTGGCTTTTAGCCAATAATTAGCTGTAAGTAATATTAGTATATAAAAATAAATCATTGTCTGAGCTTATAAGATAATGTCACATTGAAATAGTTTTCTTCTGCCATAATGTATTGCAGAAAATTGTGTTATTTCCAGCACACTGCAGCAATTTCTGCGTATAAGTCTACTCTTAAAAATAGCACTTTCTGAGCATATGCCTTGTTTTGCTACCATCCTTGAGCTGTAATCACCACTTTACCCACTCACATATTTTGATTTCTGAGATAGACTATTGCTATGTAGGTAAAATGGGAGTGTTGTATAAACCTATGTTGAATAAACAAATGTTACAGTCAAGGGCAAAATAAGATGTACATATACATATAATAATGCTCAAAAATATGTCCCAGTGCACTTTATTTCTATGTAATAAAGATGTCCTAACATTTACAAGAGGATTCTTTCGATACATATTTTTGCATTTGACTACTGCCTGTTCTATGGTATAAGTGCACATAGGAAATTCACACTTCTTTAGCTTTCTTTTCTTTAACTTACTAAGAGATCTTTACATCCAATGTTAGTAATTAATTATAGAGCAATTTTATTCCGAAAACGTAATCAAATAAAGTTGACGAAATGTTTTGATTTTTATTTAGCAACCAAGGACCAGCTCGCTCCACAAGAGGTCGCGGACGTCGCAGGCAAAAGAAAGAGGACAGCCAACAAGACACAGGTACGACCTCTTTTATGTGATATCTTAGTCCGTTGCTGGACGTAGGCCTCTCCTATTAACTATGCGTGTAGACGCATTAGGACGTAAATGCCCATAATCGCCACGCTGGGCAAGCGGATTGTTGATCGCAGTAATGTGTCCACTATGATGACGCTGCTGCCCATCATCAATCTACTCAATGACATTAAATAATAAATGGACGCGCAGCGCCAAACAAAAAAACCAAGAGAAGTGGCACTAAAAGTCATTTCTATCATGTTTCAGTTGAAGCTAATAACGCTCACTTACAATAAACTATAATAAAAAAACTCAAAGAATAAAAAACTTTGTGAAGTGAGCAATAAGTGTCAAATTTGCGAACAACACCGCAAAATAGTAGAAACTTTTTATGTTTAAGGAATAATGATGCTATACCGTAAGGTGCCCAAATGTCAACTGTCAGAACTGAATAGCGGAGCAAAAGGACCGCAATATTTACTTCTGCAGCCCATTTTTTTGAGCTGTTTGGGGATCCACTTATATATTCTAAATCAATGAATCTACTATAGAGAATGGTCAGCGACACTTCAATCTCCTAGTCGACTCTTACGACACCCGCGGAAAGAGTTGAGGTGGTGACAAATGTATTCATACTGCCACCACACAACCTCCTAAACAGCCTTTTTATAATACTTGTCTATGGCTACGGCTATGACATGACATATCTGTGACAGAAGTCATGATTGTTAGTTAATTGTACACGGTTTTCTAAATTGTTTTTGTGTTTCTATGTTTTACGTGTGGTCCATGTTTAGAATTATGTGACGAAAGTGTTTTGTGTATTGTACTCGTTTTAAGTGTTATTTGTTGTTTGCGCTGCGAATGTTTATCTATAAAATTCATGGTTATCTTCCAATGAAATGAAAGTTAGACGTAAAGGGGTTCCTATAAAAATTGGTGGGTATTTATTTTAATTACTATACAGGGTGAAATCTTTTACAATCATGATACAAAATTATATTTTCTGGGTCTACTCATGATTGCTATCAACTTTTACTTTGGGACTTATATCGAATTCGGCAGAAAAAATTATAACTACTACAGTCGAGTTTATTAATACGTAATTTGAAAGAGATCAGTTTGGATAATTGTATACGTAGTTTATAATAACAACTCAATTGTGACTAGCGACAGCTGGTTTCACAATTTGTAGATTTTGTGGTAACTTTTTCAAAGATGGTCCCATAGTAAAAGTTAGCTGAAATTATGAGTAGATCCAAAAAGTATGATTTTGTACCTATCATGTAAAAAATTTCACCCAGTATTTATTATTAATAATATTTTTTTTGTTAATAGTGTTTAGTATGGGATCAGGATACCGGATTTACTAAGAACTAACTAAAAGGGTTCATAACATGAAGTTTAGAAATCAGATGTTTATTTCAATTTGTATCAAATTTTTATAATTTAATATTTCCATGATTTAACCCTTTACCTACCAGAATTGCTACCACGACAAATAATAGTTATACGTATGTAATGGAATGGTATCAAGTCAAACAATGCAACAGCAAATATTATGGCCCCGTACATAAAGGATTAAAAGTATTTCATTTGGTCATTCTTAATTTTTGTGTCTGCGGTCTTTATAATTATTTTGTTAACCACCTTGTAAAAGTTATCTAAGACATAATTTTCTTAATAAAAAGAGAATTTTCTCGAAAAACGTTGACTTTTATAGTGACAGAGGTCAGGCTTTGAAATAGTCACCATCTTTACACAGAAATGAAATTTTTTTACTTGTTTTTGAAGTCAGATGATATTAATAAATTGCACCAGATTCAGACACACATTTTGAGCATGACTGACCCCTTTATTTTTAACCTCTTGTCTGCCATTCGAAGAATAACGCTTACTCCCGAATAGTAATATCAAAACTCCATAGTAATTTGACATTAGTAACTGAGAGTAAGCATTACTTTTCGAATAAAAGTTTGGTGGAATTAAGTCTAAGGCCTGAGTGGCGAGCGTCGAGCGGGGCAGCCAACGGCGCGTCGATCGCGTCCAAGGGATTTGGACGGCGTGCACCGCGGCCATGTTTGCATTTGTTTAACACTAGCGACCTGCCCCGGCTTCGCACGGGTACTATACCTACATAAAAACCTTCCTCTTGAAGTTCTCTACCTATTAAAAAAAATCTCATCAAAATCCGTTGCGTAGTTTTAAAGATTTAAGCGTACAAAGGGACATAGGGACAGAAAAATGGACTTTATTTTGTACTACGTTGTGATGGACACCCCGCCGGACTCCCCGCTCGAGCGTCTCAGGCCTTATGCTCGGTTTACATTATTCCAGTTCAGTAATCCAGCGGTCTAATCCAGTTCAATGCTGGACTGGAGCATACCGTTTACATTACTCCAGTCTTTTAAGAGTAGCTGGACTGGAAACACATCGGTGACAATGATCTAGTACTGGTTTGGAACTGGAATGGCTGTCTATACAGGGTGCTCGCGAGGAAACCGAAAGATTTTAATTATGCATTCTAGACATCAAAATAAACAAAAAATATTATGAGACCTAATGTCAAATAACACAATAAAAAAATATTTTTTTAGACTATTTGAATACTTTTTAACATTTCCAATACTTTTTATCAAACAACAACAATTATTTTTTTGGAATGATTTTTTTAGGGACAGGTTTTTTCGTCAAGGTTATTCTTATTTTTTGATTGTCAGGCAAAAGGTGTGGTAATATTAGAACACATTGTGGTAGAATTGTAATCAAAAAGAAGTTTTATGAGACGTCGAAAACCTTATTTCGAAAAAAGGTTAATTATCTCTGGATCCAAGCCGAATCCAGGAAATTTTATTAACGTTAAATACTCTAAATATTTTTAGGAATTCAGCATTGTAAACTTTCGGTTTCTTCGCGAGCACCCTGTATAATTCCAGTGCCACTGGGTTGGGTGAGATGGAATGAAAAGTTGACGGTCTTTCCAGTCACTGGACTGGAATGCTCACTGGAATTGGTGCATTCCAGTGTCGGTTCACATTATTCCAATAGCATTCCAGTCCAGCAATCCGATCCATTATTGGAATGTTACTGGAATAATGTGAACTGGGCATTAGACTAAGCCTTACTCGTACGAGTGGATCATTGTCAGTCGGAAAAACAAAAGTTGTCCACTCGGTAGTCAAAAGTTAACAGCTTTTATATACTTCGTTTTATTTAAGATTAGAATTATCTGTCAAACGGGTGAACAAAGAAGCAGTGGTCGTAAACCTTCCTTCTTCGATTTCGGCCGATACCACTGAATTTCTCGGAACTTGTGTATATACCTATCATTTGATATTTACATTATTTACCGATAGCTGAACGCATAGTTTTCACATTTATTATTAATTTGTTGGCAAAACTGTATTTAAAAAAAGTTATAAGTGTTTTATAAGCAAGATGGCGGCAATTTAGAAAAAAGATATATATTGAAAGTTTTCGTTTAGTGTTTGGCGGTTTTTAACAAAGTATTTTTTTTTTAATTTGTATCTAATATCGTACCGATTTTACATTTACTGAATTTAATGAAGTTTACAGTCTAAAATTTAACAATATTTGCATATTTAATCTGGCTTACATTATGCACTCCCAATACTTTTAAAAGTCATGCATTTAAGGATTAAAACTATCGGTATAAAAGCGGACACGGTGTCATAAAGACTGAGCAGAAAACAATACTAAGACAACCCTACGCATCGGCAACGTCGTTTAGTATTTGTCGCCATTATAGGCGGTCTGGGACGCTCTAATGTAGTTTGAATTTGGTAACAAATTAGAAAATAAAACTCAGATGACATACATAGTTTTATTCACTGTCAGTAGAAGAGTCCGAGAACTCGGAACCACCAACGTTTATAATATTTTTTCCACAGTGTTATCTATTACATTATCTAATTTAATTTAAATGTTATAATTATACCGTAGCCAACGATATGCCAGCAGTCTCAGCAGTCTTTTTCACACGTTCCGATTTAGTGGGATATTCCTTTCTATGGCACATTTCTTAATTTGTAAATATTCACCACCATCCGCTTTTCACTGGTAGTCACAGGATTTTGCTTTCATCCATTTTAAATGTGCACCAACAAACAAAATATCTAAATAGATCAACAATTAATAACGAAATTGAACAAAAACGATAACAACAATCTTTAAGTAAGTTAACAGCAATATAAAACACAACCGACTCATCCGACAACAATATGAAGTCGAATGACAGACAGTGACATTTTAAAATTGTGTGAGAACTCTGCCTCTTTAGGTTTTTTAATGTACAACCTTTCCATGAAAAATTTCAAACGCAATTTATTAAAATTATTATCTTTTCATCTTAGAATATAAATTAACTAACATTAAGTTTCTTATCTGTTCACAACACTGAGTAATGTGTATATTAATATAGCATGATAATAAATTCGTGATATTTAATAACTCGTATTTACTGTTCGATCCGCAGAATTTGCCTGTAAAAAAACCTTATATCTCGTTCTGCAAAGGTCTTTCTAATGCTAAAAAAAACGAAGTATAAGTCTATGCTACGATTTTATTACGGTTGTAGAACGGGGAACCTAGTTGTACCAGTATTTTTTTTATCGCAAAATTAGTACACGAACTTCTTATAGTTAAATTATCGAGAAGATGGAATTGCATTTGTAGTGGTGTTACTAAAGCAACACTTTTAAAGTGAACCTTGTGTCTTTACAATTAGGTTTACTATTAGTCGAATAATGCCAATACATGAGTCGATAAAACACACACAATAGCACACAATACATTGTAAACACGCGATACCACTACATATGCAATTCCATCTTCTCGATAATTCAACTATAACTTTATGTATGTCCACCGAAAAGACGATATCCAAAATTTGACAATGACCCTATACGACGTAACATTGTAGCTACAATTGTAACTACATGTAGTTACCAGGCTAGTAGTTTCTCTATTGGGTGTGTGTAGTGACTTCCTCCTCGTCCGAGTCGAGTTCGGAGCTGACGTTGCGGCGAGCACCGCGCCGCTCGACGCGCTCGCGCCAGGCCAAGCCGGCCTTCGTGCAGATCGCGCAGCGCGAGACCAGAGGCCGAGGTTAGTAGGCTTTAGGCCTCGCTGAACATTAATGCTGTTTTATGGGTATTTCAGACTTATTATCGGAGAAGCCAACCCGTCAAACTACGGAAAATCGTGACTGCACTGACCAATGACGGCACTGGCCGACAGCTACGCTAATGCAGTAGGAACTTACGCGGGACGCCGTAAAGTTCAATTTCGTTTAAATAATCGCGTACGCGTGGCGCCTTAAGCTCAGGATATTCCTTCGACGTCTAGCGGTCAATAGGTTTAAGTGGAATGATTTCAGAGCGATCAGAGGACAAGGTTTGTCTATCTTTAAGCCAGATTTACACTTGCAAGTTAATGCTGCAAGTTTTCGAACAGTACAAGCAAGAAAGAAATGCAGATATTTGTCACAGACTCTTACTAAAACTTACAGCAATAAATTGCAAGTGTAAATTCAGCTTTAGGCCTCGCCAGAGTTACATGCTTCACGTTTTAGTAAAACATTGTATGTAACATTATAGCCTCGTAAGGCTCAATGCACATTACAATGTACATAGTTGTTGCAATCCAATTTGAATCTTTCATGAATGAGTAGAATTTATTTAGTTTTATTGATTTTTGAAACAAACGAAATTCTTACCAATTTACGTATAGAAGAACCTCAAAATAAAAAATAGGAATGCTATGATGGGCCTTACGAGGATAACGTAAAGTATAGAGTTACGTCATCGGATTCGAGCTTGGAGCTAGCGGCAATCCAATATCGCGGTAGGAGATCCGAGGCCGAGATTAGTCCAGGTTTAGGCCTCGCCAAACCTTCATAAGTGTTTATAGCGACTCCATACCACAATACCATTACCATGGGGCAATTTTACACAAATCGATTTAGTGCCACGTTGAATGAACACCGTGCATCAGACACCTTAAGCCGCGTTGCCACTTAGTGTTCTGAGAGAACCTCCGACTATAGACGAACTATGAGTGCAGATAGCAGGTAAGCTTATAATCTAAGGTGCCGCTAGTCGGATTTTGTTTCTCAGTGCATTTATCAGAATTTAAAGTTACGCAATATATCGCGTTTGAGTGATGATGTTTGATGTCTTTTGACATTACAGTTATTTCATGCATGCGTTTGCGGTTTAAACAGTGCGTGCTAAGTAAAAGAGTGTTTTAAAGGCAGATAAATTAGAAGTATAAAAATAAATGTTCCAATCCTCGACACTGTTTCCAGTTTGCAGTCTCACTCTTGAATTTTAACTTTTGTATAGTATCAATTTTAACGCAGGGTGTCAGACATTGGGACGTTTATTTTATTGGTGGTTGCAAATCATCTTGCTTCAGGTATTATTGGTAAATATGTGTGTTTTTTTTTATAATTGGGAACTGACTTGAAATACTTGATATATGCAAATTGCTGCGGATTCCTATTACCCCTTTTTACCATATACCTACTCCATAAGCGTCGAGATGTTTTTGGTAATGTAGAAAATATGTTTGCGGAGTGACTGACCCATAGTATTAGACCCTAACCATAAATATAAAAATGTGAGTTAATTTGCTAAAATGTATCGTAACGTTTGCTCGTTTGTGTTTGTCCGTTTTAAACACCCTGATATCTAACCTAGCATGCCGGGTGAAGGCTAAAGCGTATGCATGTATTTGAAACATGTTTGTAAGATCCAAAACTTTCTGTGACTAACTTATACACGTAATACAGCCTTATTCATAAAAGTCCATTGAGCTATTAGCTAATCATTCGGTTGTCCTTATCTCTCAAAGGGAGTTTTGCGTTTGGTAGAAAGGGACAAAACGTAAATTAATGCGGCCATAAGTATTTGGGTGAATCAACTTTTTTCTGTCTGTTATTGCCATGGTTACGGTCGCCTGAGTCACGATGGTTTTATGCAAAATTGTGCCACTTAAAATATGCAAACATACATATTTCTGGTGCTAATAAGGCCTTTCCTTAATGGGCCACCTACAAACATGCACTACATGCATGCTTGCATAACTTAAGTATCATAATTTTGAATAAAACCAGCGTGACTCAGGCGACCGTAACCATGGCAATAACAGACAGAAAAAAGTTGATTCACCCATTTATGAATAAGGTCTATTATTTAGTAAAATATGAAAATAAATGTGATGTGACCGTCTAACACGAATAGTCTCGTACATTGAAGTGTTTTTTTCTTTATGATGGCGGCAAATAAGCATACAGATCGCCTTATGGGAAGCAGCTACCGTATCCTATTGACGCCTGCTATTCCAAAGGTGTTACACGTTTTCAATCTAGTAAATAAGAAGATTCACTACATTAAGGGAAAAAAGGACAAGATCATTCCGATGATTCCTTATGCCCTGATAAATCTATTATTCGTTGGGGATACTCTTTGAGCGGTTTGAGAGCAATCTTACTCATCAGCGGGAATAAATAAAAAATATATATATCTTGGAACATCTTACACAAATCGACCTAGTCCCACGGTAAGCTCAAAGGCTTGTGTTGTGGGTACCAGGCGACGATATATATAATAGATAGATACATATAGATACATATAGATACTTAAATACATAGACAGCCATGACCAAGGAACAGATATTTGTGATAAATAAATACACAAATAATGCCCTCGCCGGGATTCAAACCCGGAACCTCCAGCTTCGTAGGCAGGGTCACTACCAACTAGGCTACGGAGGTTGACAAAGGCTGGGAATGCAACTCCTTTTTAATTTACAGCTCAAAATGTAAATACTTTCATGAAATACTAACTAATTAATGTGCGAAATTATTCGTGATAGGTGATCGCAATATAAAATAATGTAAAAGTTGATCACAGAAACCAGATCTTGAACAGTACGTTTTGTTTCAGCAAAAACGTTTACGATAAGGAAGAAGCCTTACTGCCTCCGTGAGAGGAAACCCAAAATCCTTCGTAGGAAAACTATCAGATGTAAGCCGTCCCTTTTTTTAAACGTACAATTATGAATGCGCTAAAAGGGTGGTGTAATTAATTATTCATCGTTAATAGTCATTAGCAAGACCCGTAATTTTCTATTCGACGTCATAAGTTTGACTGTGCATGTTTTAAAATAATAATATAGTTATTGTTAATCATTAGTCGTCAATCGTTTAATCATGTACAATTGAGGTAAGCAATTTATTCCGCTTTAGTAAAATATGTACCTACTTACTTAAAATGCAAATGAAACTAGTTTTTGTTTCATTTTTACATTTTATTAGCCACTCATATGCTTTGATTTTTACGATAGACTCTATTTCTATGTAAAATAAAAGTGATGTTGTTGACATGAAGCAGGCCAGTGGTTAGCTAGCATTGTTACCACATTCCAAAAGGCAAGTAGATATCAGAATGCCTCTCTAAACTGAATTTCATCATCCGAGTTGCGTTGAATCCTATTAAGCGAAAATCTATAATATCTTTGTTTTCATGCATAACGCAGAATATTAAAAAAAAATAAGCCGTAGGTGCGAATTTATTTTTCTACGTGTCAATAAATTATTTAATTAAATCATACTTGATACAATGATTGACGACTAATAATTAACAATAACAATGCAACTATTTCAAATAAAAATGATATTCTATGACGTCAAATTGATGTCAACGGACCGAAAATTACGGGCCTAGTTATTAGGCATAAGGTAACGATGATTTGATGTAATGATTGGAGTAAATGGGTCAAAAATGTTTAAGTCAGTTATCAAAGTTACTTTTTTTCTTCGAAAGGTAAAGACGTTATTGAAGTATGTAATTCGCTGGCTGTGTGACACAACTTCGTAATGCCTTACGACGTAGTGTCATAAATAAATATTTCTGTTTAAAATACATACATTGCATATACGAAGTAGAGTCATACACCCTGGACATACGATGTTGAGTTATACAACCATCGAATTTAAGTATAAGAAATCATATACTGGTGGCTTATGATGGTCCCGTTTAATCCATTTATCGTGCTAAGCTTCACTTTCGCTCTTGCTTACCTACTTGTTAGAACGTGACGGCAACGCCGACAAACGATTAGACGCGGTACCATCTACACAGGAATATATGAAGTCTTACATTAGGCGCTATTGATGTGAATATGATTCGCAGCTCAATCGCCGTCCAGTACGAGCAGTAGTACTTGCAGTTCAGACACGGACGAGGACCTTAATGTTACCATGAAGAAGAAGACGAAGGGCAGGTGAGGATTATTAGAGTTCGCTCAAAATACATATCACAATTCTGTAGTACGTAAATGTTTGAAATGAAAATCTCCCCTTTTTGTGTGAGTTTCAATGGCCGTAGTATATTTTAATAATACCAACTCATTTAAGCATGTTCTGCTTCAATTTTAGATTTTGACTAAGTTTATAAATTATTCTGCACCTGCGCCTATTTTGGCTAAGTGTAAATTTTTGATCAGCGAAAGTTTAACCGTTTTGTGCGACCAGTAAATAATCAACATATTACCTCAAATTTGGTATAAAGACTACTTATACGTAATAGAACAACGGAGATATGATTTTTAACACATTTTGTTCTTCATATGTGTCAGTGCAAACGGAAAAGTACCTTGTCACGGTGTTGAAAATGGACTATATTAAAGAACACATAAGGTCTATTTTAAGTGCCGTGACAAGGTACCTTCCCGTTTGCACTGACACATATTGTCATGGACCACTCTAGTCTGGATTAACACAGGCAGGGTTTGCCCATACTGTACGTGTGATATTAATAGGCGGAAATGTATGGAACATCAGATTTTTTTTCTCGAATCGGATATCGGTCCTATAGTAAAAGTTCATGATTTTGACCTCAGAATTAAAACTTGAACGGTTAATAAAAAATCATTCTGTATGTATAAGTAATTTCACCAGAGTTGAGGTGAATGATTACACACACATCACACAATCACATAATTGCAAAAAATGTAGTGAATGAATGAATGGCTTGCGTCGAAATATTTAATCAAATCACTTAAACAAACTTGTTGGTCAATCTTACAGTGGCAATTGGGTTTGCTGTCAGTACGAAAAAAGAACACTAATTTCAAATTCCCCGTATGTTTACATGACATGTTGATGTGTGCGTGACCTCAACTCTCGTGGGACTATCTATACTAGACATTGGCAGTGGTGGAAGCTGTTATTTTATTCGATTTCTATATAGTGCTAAATTGTTTTGGCTTTCCATGGATATAATAAAAATAAGATTGTAACTAAATTGTTTTTTTAGACAAAAATCTAAATCGACAGACGACAAGAAGGACGATAGAGCACTCAGAGACATACAGCCCGTGGAGGTCGATGGAAGCGTCAGATTTTCGTCAGTAAGTTGCCCAAGATTTTTCTTATTTGTGTACTACCAGGGATCGGATACCGGTTTTTTCTCCATACAAAAGAACGGTCCGAATTCCGTTCTTTTTCGTTCTTCCATGTATAATTTATTTTATTAATGGAGTAATTCAAAAATACCTTATTTATAATTACATAAAATGTTGAGTATTACATAAAAAGTGTAAAACATTTGAAACAATTGAGCTATTTCGAGATTTTTCTAAAAACACGGTTCCGATGTTCCGGTCCCTGTCTACTATAACACGGAAATTATAGTATTTACGATTGGTTCACACTTCCACCATAGACGTTTACCTCCTAATACATAAATGTCTCGTTACTTAGCAAGCCGATGAGCATTGTTTGTCCCGTTCTGTCTTACAAACATATTGATACGACCGAAAGGGACAAACAACTTATCAGGTTGATAAATTAGAAGACGTTTTTGAATAAGGGGGTAAGT
Organism: Thaumatotibia leucotreta; assembly: GCA_025490895.1. Lineage (NCBI taxonomy): Eukaryota > Metazoa > Arthropoda > Insecta > Lepidoptera > Tortricidae > Thaumatotibia > Thaumatotibia leucotreta. The sequence goes on along the minus strand of JALPQI010003675.1, from coordinate 37,842 downwards.
CATGATTCTTGAAGCTACTAAACAGCTACTGCTATACACTTTTGCATAAACCACACAATGACCACTTATTTTCTAAATAATTAATTATTTCACAGGTCGGTGGTTTAGAAGAGCACATAAAATGCCTCCGAGAAATGGTGCTCTTCCCGCTAATGTACCCGGATTTATTTAGCAAGTTCAACACCCGACCAGCAAAAGGCGTTTTATTCCACGGACCACCGGGTACCGGCAAAACGCTACTAGCGAGAGCTTTGGCGAATGAATGTAGCCTAGTTGGAGGAAGAAAGGTGGCTTTCTTTATGAGGAAGGGAGCGGACTGCTTGAAGAAGTGGGTAGGAGAGAGCGAGAGGCATTTGAAGCTATTGTTTCAACAGGTATGTTATAGATTTCTTCTTGAGTTCTAGTATCCTGGTACTTTTTAGGCAGATACACCGCCAAAACAATACTAGACAGAGCTTTGGCGAACGAATGTAGCCTAGTTGGAGGGAGAAAGGTGGCTTTCTTTATGAGGAAGGGAGCAGACTGTTTGAAGAAGTGGGTAGGAGAGAGCGAGAGGCATTTGAAGCTATTGTTTCAACAGGTATGGTATAGATTTCTTTTCGAGTTCTATTGTCCTGGTACTTTTTAGGCAGATACACCGCCAAAACAATACTAGACAGTAGACATAGCTTTGGCGAACGAATGTAGCCTAGTTGAAGGGAAAAAACTGGCTTTCTTTATAAGGAAGGGAGCGCACTGTTTGAAAAAGTGGGTAGGAGAGAGCGAGAGGCATTTGAAGCTGTTGTTTCAGCAGGTATGTTGAATAATTCTCTTTTCGAGTTCTTATGTCCTGGTAGTTTTTGGCCAGACACACTGCTGAGATGCTACTAATGAGGACTTGGCTAATTAATGTAGCCTAGCTGCGGAGAGAAAGATCGTTGTCTTTATGAAGAAGGGAGCGGACTGTTTGAAGAAGTGGGTCGGAGAGAGCAAGAGACAATTGAAGCTATTGTTTCAACAGGTATGTTATAGATTTCTTCTTGAGTTCTAGTGTCCTGGAACTTTTTAGGCAGATACACTGCCAATACGCTACTAGCCAGAGCTTTAGCGAATTAAGGTAGTCTAGTTGGAGTGAGAAAGGTTGTTTTCTTTATGTGAAAGGAGCGGACTGCTTGAAGAAGTGGGTGGAATAGAGCGAATGGCATTTGAAGCTGTTGTTTCAGCAGGTACGTTGAATAACTCTGTTTTCGAGTACTTATGTGTTGGTAGTTTTTGGCCAGACACACTGTTGAGATGGCAGTTGCCGATTTTTAAGAATGAACTTTTGACAGTTAATCCTTATTAATATCACCATTTTTCCGATAGTCTTAACGTCATATATGTATAAGGCTCATTTCTAAACTGTCAAAAGTTTATTCTTTGAAATCGGCAACTAAAATGAGGATTTTGGCTACTGAATGTAGCCTAGTTGCTTGAAAAAGTGGGTGGGAGAGAGGGAGAGACATTTTAAGCTTTTGTTTCAACAGGTATATTAAAGGTTTCTTCTTGAGTTCTAATGTCCTGGTACTTTTTGGCGGAGGTACTGATAGTACGCTTCTTGTAAGAGCTACATATCTAAATGTCGTTTTCTCAAACTTTCAATGAAATTTTGGCATTACGTACGTCAAATTAAACCAGGAAGTACGCTGGCTCGATGATTGAACTTGATATGTAAAGGCATTTCATAACTATTTTAGGTACCGGAAGTAACCTGCTTTAAAAAGTAAAATACCGGAAGTAACTTGTAAAGTGACAGAACATCTTGGCATTTCACCGTAAAAAAAAGAACTGATGTCAATGACACCGGGTAACAGATTATCTCAAATAGTAAAAAAAAAATACCAACAAGTTGTTTTTATTTTAGTTTGTAGATTCGTTTCGTTCTTTGACTTATTTGTTTGTGTACCTGTGAAAAATACTTCTGATTTTTTATTTCATTGCAAGTTTGAGAAAAGCACTGTACAAATCTCGGCGAGAAACAAGCCTGTACCTTTCGGTTCCCGTCTTCTATTGTAATGTACTATTGCAGGCGAACAAAATGAAGCCGTCCATAATATTCTTCGACGAGATCGATGCGCTGGCGCCGGTCCGCAGCGTGCGGCAGGACCAAGTGCACGCGAGCGTCGTCGGCACTCTACTCGCGGAGATGGACGGGCTCTGTGATAGGTATGTTTTTGTGAAGAAATGTTGTCACGAATCTTTTACCTTTTTAGTCTGATACCTATATCAGACAATCTACGAACAAATAAAACATGGAAGCCGCACGCCATACTAAATTGCCTTTCAAAATCGGTCCTGAATTTTAATTGACATGTGTCACTCCCTGTTCAAAGCATCACGGTAATGAATTTCAATATCAACCTACATAAAATTAAACCGCCATTTAAAAATAGTTGTGATTGGTCCATCAAAGTTTTAATTGGCTAAATTCGTTGTGCATTTGTCAAAGGTGTTGCGCCGACATATGCGCGGTGTTAAGAAAAGCGCTATATCCTGCCCATCTTGGCACAATTGAACAATTGTTCGTGGGGGCATTTTTGAGCTGGCGTTAAGACGTCCATGTGATATATGCTCGCAGCAGACAATCAATACCCAACTCACCTCGCTAGAGTCTGATAAATAAAACAAAGGTCTGAATTGATTTTTTAGATATCAAAAATTAGTCCAATTCAAATGCAAGCTCTGATATTCGTCGTGTAATTTGATATTGGAGACAAAACGGGCACGCTCTACGAAATAATAAAAATACATAGAAAGTATCAGGAGTAGACATCAGGATCGAGATATCGTCCGCAAACAGTATACATAGGTCATCGAGAGTTCTAGGAAGATTATTTATATATATTAAGAATAATAAACACCCGCTACACGATCTTTGAGGAATGGAATGTGTAACAGACTGAGCCTCGGATTGAATAGTTTCAATCATGCCGGTTTGATAGTCTTGGTGCTGTATTTGGTCGTATTGTTTACGGTTTTCTAGGTACCATGTAAACCATTTGTGCGCCATACATTTTACCCTTATTTAGTGTAGCTTGTCTAGGAGAATTTTATACTGTACTCTATCGTAGGCTTTGGACGTATCTAACAAGATACCTACCGCGTATTTTCTGTCAACACCTTATGGATTCTGTCTCTTAGGTATGAAATGTTATAAATGTTCATTATAAGGTATGTTTACCTTCTTACAGAGGAGAAGTAATCATAATCGGGGCCACTAACCGACTCGACGCGGTAGACCCGGCACTCCGTCGCGCGGGCCGCTTCGACCGCGAACTACACTTCCCCCCACCACACGCCGCGGCCCGGAGGGAAATATTGGACATATATACCAGTCATTGGACGCCTAAGCCTTCGGACGAAACCCTGGATTACTTGGCGCAGGTCGCTAGCGGATATGGAGGTAAGAATTACTCCTAAAGTATGATAATAGTAGGAAATCGCGAGCTATACTTCTCTCTGCCACACGTCGTCGCTTGAGGGACATACTGGACATATATACTAGTAATTGGAGGCCTAAGCCTTCTGATGAGACGCTGGAATATTTGGCGCAGGTCGCTAGTGGATATGGAGGTAGGACTTACTCTTAAAATATAAGAATAATGAGAAATCGTGAGCTATAGTTCCCCCGTCTAATGCCGCGGCCCGGAGGGAAATATTGGACATATATACCAGTCATTGGACGCCTAAGCCTTCTGATGAGACGCTGGACTATTTGACGTAGGTCGCTAGCGGATATGGAGGTAAGAATTACTCCTAAAGTATGATAATAGTAGGAAATCGCGGGCTATACTTCTCTCTGCCACACATCGTCGCTTGGGGGGACATACTGGACGTATATTCCAGTCATTGGAGACTTAACCCCTCGTATGCTTAGGCACGGATCCGTGCGTGGGAATTTCAATTTATTGTTTTAAGTGTCAAGGTCACTTTTTCAGTAACCTAATTTGACAGGACGCATACGAGGGGTTAAGCCTTCGGATGAGACGTTAGACTATTTGGCGCAGGTCTCTAGTGGATATGGAGGTAGGACTTACTCTTAAAATACAACAATAGTAAGAAATCGTGAGCTATAGTTTCCCCCGTCTAATGCGCCTGGATGATCATACTGGACATATATACCAGTCATTGGAGGCCTAAGCCTTCTGATGAGACGCTGGACTATTTGGCGCAGGTCGCTAGCGGACGTAGAGATAAGAATTCCTCATAAAGTATGACAATAGTAAAAAATCGCGAGCTATACTTCTCTATGCCACACGTCGTCGCTTGGGGGGGACATAATGGACGTATATTTCAGTCATTGGAGGCCTAAGCCTACGGACGAGACCCTGGATTATTTGGCGCAGGTCGCTAGCGGATATGGAGGTAAGAATTACTCCTAAAGTATGACAATAGTCAGAGATCGCGAGCTATACTTCTCTATGCCACACGTCGTCGCTTGAGGGACATACTGGACATATATACTAGTAATTGGAGGCTTAAGCCTTCGGACGAAACCCTGGATTACTTGGCGCAGGTCGCTAGCGGATATGGAGGTAAGAATTACACACTTGAGTGTGATTATTGATATTGCAAGAAATCGCGAGCTACAATTGTCTCCGCCACATGCCGCCGTTCGCCGGTCATACTGGACGTCCCCTGGAGATATATCAGTCATTGGAGGCGGAAACCTTCAGACAGGACGCTGGACTATTTGGCACAGGTTGCTAGTAGGTGGAGGTAAGAATAAGAGGAAGGATGGAATAAGAGGTAAGACTTATATGTATAAAATTTGTGTATATGAGACCTGTACATATATACGTACAATGTACATACCTATGTTGTACAAATAAATGATTTTGACTTTGATTTTGATGTATCAGGCTTGAAATAAATGGTGACGTATCCCTATGCTGCTACATTATGCAGCTAGAGAGACATACTGTTATGAAAAATGCGGAATTCCTTTCTGCTCAATTATGCTAAAATTACGAATTTGTTTGTTACAGGTTCAGATTTAAAGGCATTATGTTCAGAAGCAGTATTAAAAGCTCTACGAAGAGTGTACCCACAAGTATACGAAAGTGAATACGCGTTACTAATAGACACCAATAATGTGAGTAATCTTTTCCATTCTGCTTCCATCTCTTCTCTTTGTAAAATACTTTCAAGTCCTTTTTAAACCTTTGCGTAGGTGGTTTTCAATTTTATCTTCGGCACTCAATTGGTTATGCTTTCGAAACCCAATTGTTGAAGAAAATAATGATGTGTCGCTGAAGATATCCATTATCATTATCGATATTATATCGATCATATTATCGATATTAAAGAAATTCTAGTTTACGTAGTCCTATTAAAATCTTTTTCTCAAACATGCAATGAAATATTGTCTTTACGTTCCTTAAAATAGACTCGGAAGTATCGCTTTTAGGGCGCAGTAACTCACTGGGATGGAAATGGACACAGATCAGTATAGATAGCTAACGGTGGCATGGAACATGTCGCAGCGTTATGGCCGATAGGCCTTTATAGTGTGACCGATGCGCGCCCTATGAGCCAGTCGCAACTTACCCGCGACTGCAGGATGAGCTCGGACATATCCGCAAAATGCCGAATTGTGCCGTTATTTCTTGTAAAAATAGGAGTGTAAATAAACATTTCAAGGACTATTGAGTCACGTACCACATGAAAGTATTGATTTTTTTAGTTATTAGTTGACAAAACCACGTATTTTTACAAATAATATATAACAACAAACCGCTGACATAAATGTCATAATGATTTTACTTGGGCGTACCAATTGGTTGAACTATTCAGTGACAAATTGTATGTGCGTTTTACATTGACGGCTTAGAATAGCAAGCAAGTTGCAATTTGGTAAGGGACCGTGCAATGTATCCAATTGCTAGCGATATTCACAACCGTCCTGTCATTTCTTGGTACGGCCGCTGCGAGCAGGCCGCGAACTAGAGGTACGACTAACCGTGCCGATGACAAATAGGATCGATAAATTGTTGATGTATTTGATTATATTAAATTTTTCTTTCATATTTTGACCTTCGTATCAATATCTTATCTTCATAGAGGTAAAACAATATATGTAGATTATATCGCGTATTATATTATTTTGAGCCTTTTACAATAACCGTTGTCAAAGGTTGAAATTGTTTTATTTAAATATGTGACCATCGCGGAAACGGCTGATAACATTATATTTATTAAGGGTACAACCCTCTAAATAATTATTTGTTCATGTGATTCCCAGCCACAATTAAGATAATGTCGTTAATAAATTGCTTTGTTCATATTCAAATACATATATGTTTATAATTGACATTCTGTAGTTTATTATTTACAAACCAGATCCGACACGAAAGTAAGAAAAAAGTTTTCTAATTTATTATTAAACGACATAAAATGAAAACAAACAATATAAGGATTAAGGACTTAACTTAACTACCAATAAATAAAAAAAATGGCCTAAATCGCCGTCAGTGGGCAAGGTACCCAGAAGGCTGGCCGCATTTCCCCGTTGTATAGCTATACTTAAACGCCGTGCAAGGTACTGGCCAGCCCTCTGGTCGCCTGAGGTCTCTCTTAGGCGAGCCGCTAAATCTTTAAAAAGTCCATGTGCACTTGGCCCCCATGGCCCCAAGGTCTCCACACCAAACGCCGCAAATATGTATCTGGTTCCTAAAGCAGCATATTTGCGGCGCTTGAGACTTTCGGCTAATGATGCCGCGGCGCCAGCAGCAACACCGGTGACCGAAACATGGGACGGCGCCAGAGTGTCAACGCAGGTGGCGTCCCAAATTAGCGGCCGGCCCATGCTCCATGGCACCAGCGTCATTCCGTCAGGCCTCTTGCCGTCGTCCCTGGCCAGACCGTTGGGCTCTAGGACGGCCGGTATTTTCGCGCTAACAAGGGTGTACAAAACTGCACCAAAGTCTCGAGGGGAGCGAGGAATAAAACACCGAAATAATTAATTTACTGATGTATATTAATCCTCCACACAAATTCTCACAAATAATATAAAATACCGATAGTGTCTGTTCATTCAGGCAAACAAGCGTTAGCTAGTTTTTGGATGGTACAGCGCCATCTAGCGACTACTTTGGAACTATCAATATTATCGACTTAAATCTAACGTTTGAACATACCGCCCACCAAGGACAGCATGTCCTTTATTCCGTATCGTCACCGCCCACCATGAGGTAACAGTAAGACAATTAAAATTTAGTGGGATTAGACGATTATTGTGATATAGCAATATTTCATATAATAATAATACAAATTTCTTAAATCTAAGTTCATGCAGGTACAATTTCTAGTTACTTGGTGACAGGTAATACACAAAGTTTACATGTAGGCCGTTTAATAATAGAATTTCCACATTTCAAAGATACAACTCTAGTTAAGTTGTCAGTACCAGGATATTTTTGTATAATTCGACCAAAAAGCCACTTTGTTGGAGGTAAATCATCCTCCTTCACCAAAACGACGTCACCAATTTCAGGTTCGGGTGTCTTATATGCCCACTTGTACCGATGTAGCAGATTGACTAAGTACTCATTGGACCATCTTCGCCAGAATCCCTGTAGCATCCTTTGCGTCAATTGCCATCGACTTAATGAACTTATGCTAAACTTCTCATAATAAACTTCCGAAATGGTTACAAGTGGTTCGCCCACTAGAAAATGTCCGGGAGTTAATGGGTTTGGTTCATTGGGGTTGTTCGGTAGCACAGAGATCGGACGGGAATTCAGACAAGCTTCAACTTGGCTCAAGAGAGTAGACATCTCTTCGAATGTCAATGTAGCGTCTCCAATAACTCTTTTTATATGGAACTTTGTGGACTTTATAGCCGCCTCCCATAATCCACCGAAATTAGGAGCTCGTGGGGGTATGAAGTGCCAAGTGGTTCCCTTTAATGCCAAGCCTTCGGCTATTTCGTGTACCATAGTTGATCTTTCAGATTGGAGCAGTTCTCCGAGTTCCTTAGCAGCGCCTACAAAATTGGTCCCGTTGTCGCTATAAACATCAGAGCAACGGCCACGTCTTGCAGTAAAGCGCTTGAATGTCTCCAAAAATCCTCTAGATGTCATCTCACTCACCACATCTATATGAACTGCTCGCGTCACCATAAATACAAAAAGGCATATGTACCCCTTGTACGATTTGTGACCTCTTCCTTTAGAAGTCCTCAATTGAATAGGACCTGCATAGTCCACACCACTTCGTAAAAATGCTTTTGTTGGTGTGGTTCTTGCAGGTGGTAACGAACCCATCAATTGTCGTTGCACAGTCGCCTTATTTCTGACGCATGGTACACATTTACGAATGCAATGTTTTACCAGGTTTTTGACGCCGACAATGTAATAAACTTCTCGCAAGTAATTCAACATTAACTGCTCTGCACCGTGTAAGGTATTCTTATGAGCGTCAGCCACTAACAGTTTTGAAAGGGGGGACTCATGAGGTAGCAAAATTGGGTGTTTAACGTTTTCCATTTTGTTTGATTGACTCAATCTGCCTCCTACTCTGAGTATCCCATTGGCGTCTAGAAACGGTGTAAGCGACAAAATTTTCGACGATTTGTTTTTTATGCAACCATGTTTTGTAATTTCCAATAGTTCTGACCCAAAATCATTCCTTTGAGCTATTTTAATACAAGTGCTTAATGCCTCACTGAATTCTGTTGGACTAATGTAATTGCAGCGTGTAAATGGTTGGTCCGCTTTCCTGTCTCTCACCTTGAGGAACCGTCTGCAATAAGCAATTACGCGTATTAGCTTCGAGAGTGACGAATATTTACTCAAAACGTTTTCTTCTACGGTGCCACAGTGTGTTTTGATCGATTTTTCAACTTCTGTTTCATTATTGTTTGGCCTGTGATATGTGATTTTACTAGTTACCAAGAATTGAGGACCGGTCTTCCACAGTGGATTACTCATCAGTTCTGTTGGACTAACGCCACGGGAGGCACAGTCTGCTGGGTTCTCCTTTGTAGAAACATGGAACCACTGCGACGGGTCGAGCAAGGACCAGATTTCAGAAACCCTGTTCGCTACAAATGTCTTCCAGGTACTGGGATGTTTGTTCAACCAGGCCAGAACGACCATTGAATCTGTCCATGCTCGCACATTCTCCTTCGCTATTTTGAGAACCTGTGAGACCTCTATCAACAACTTTGCCAACAAGACCGCTCCGCACAGTTCCAACCGTGGTATACTGACCTTCTTAACAGGCGCAACCTTGGTCTTTGCTGCAATCAATTGAACCTTGACGTCGCCTGATGCACTGATTACTCGAAGATACACTACCGCTGCAAATGCCAAATTTGACGCATCTGAGAACCCGTGCAATTCGACGACCTTGTCGTCTTGTTTGGTGTTTAGCCACCTTGGAATTGTAAACTCAGTAAGTTGGACTAACTCTTCGCGGTAAGTATGCCAATCCACTAATATGTCCATTGGTGGCTCTTCATCCCATGCTGTACCAGCTATCCATAACCGCTGTATAAATATCTTTGCTTTTATAACGCATGGCGCTATCCAGCCTAAGGGATCGAAGAGTCGTGCAACGTCTGAAATAATTTTTCTTTTTGTTACAGGCGCGGATACCAACGGCAGTTTAACCGAATATTGAAATTCATCTCTCGTCTTGTTCCAGGTAAGTCCTAAAATTTTTACTACATTATCTAGCTTTATGTCTACCTTTTTGACTTCCTGTTGTACTGTTTCTTTCCCAACTTCACCTTTATCTATGTATTCCTCTAACCTTGTGCTATTGCTGGCCCACTTTTGTAGGATAAACCCTCCTCTACGCAGCAATGCCTTCATTTCGTTATAAACTTCAATGCCTTCGTCAAGTGTGTCACTTCCAGTCATCAGGTCATCCATGTAGAATTCATGAGCAACTCTTTTTGCTGCTGCAGGGTACTCGTCCATGTGATCGATTGCCACTTGGTTGAGTGCTTTAACAGCAAGATATGGGGCAGAGGCTGTTCCGAAAGTGACGGTTAATAATTTATAATCCCGTATTTCTTCGTCGACATTGTCTCTCCAGATAATTCGTTGATAATCAGCATCCTCATCGGATATCCTTACCATGCGATACATTTTGACTATATCAGCAATAAGACATATGGGATATCTCCTCCATTGCATGATAAGATGACGTAGCTCAGGCTGCAACGTAGGGCCTGTCATCAAGGTATCGTTTAAAGACGTATCTTTGTCATTTTTACAGGACGCATCAAAGACAACTCGCACTTTACTTGTGGACTTATCTTCTCGGACAACTGCGTGATGCGGTAAGTATACCGCGTTATCTTTGCTCTCCTCAGCATCAGGTACTAGAGTCATATGATCTAGCTGCATGTATTCTTGGATGACTGATGTATACTTTTCTTTGAACTCTTTGTCCTTAGCTAATTTTCTTTCCAAAGATTTAAACCTTTTGATCGCAATCTCTCTTGACCTTCCTCCTTTACAGGTTGGATCTTCATCGCGGAAAGGGAGCTTGACGACGTATCTGCCGGTTTCGTCTCGCTGTGTCGTAGCTGCAAAGATGTCTTCGCATCGCTGTTCTTCAACCGTTAGCATATTTTTTGATGTCAATAAAGGCTCCGATTCTAGTTCCCAAAATTGTTTTATTATTTCATCTTCGTTGACATGAGCGTGTAGTACGGTTACATTGTTATTTGCACTTGCCGAGCCGATAGGTCCCGACAATATCCAACCCAGTGAAGTACACTGAGCGATAAGGTTTCCATGTGGCCCACTCATCAACCCCTCTCTCAGCACCTGGCAGTACACTTCTGCTCCCAACAACACATCTATTTTGTTGGGTGTGTGATATGTTGGATCAGCCAAACTGAACTTCTGTAGCTCTATCCACCTTGGAACTGCTACCTTCTTCCCGGGGAGATACGTAGTGACCTTATTTAACACATACGCCTTCACTTCAATCTGGACGGTTGGATCGGTTAGCGACTGAACTCTCAACTTAACCATGTACTTTGACCTCACAGAGTTCGGTTCCCCACCTAATCCTGATATTGATCCTTGTATGGGAATTTTCTTTATCCCTAAATCTTGGACCACAGCCTCCGTAACGAATGAGGCCTGTGAGCATTGGTCTAGCAATGCGCGTATTACCCGATAGTCGCCTGCTTTAGACTCAGCCTTCACAAGAGCTGTTGCTAATAGAATTTCTTCATTTGCTACTCCTTTCGTAAAACAGCTGACTATTGGTGCGATTTCTGGAGATGAACTATCTTCGTGAATATGATGTGCGGCTTCCCCCGAAACATCCTCAGCTGCTTGATCTATCTTCCCTGTATTAGCAGCTGAAGTTGAAACATCCTTTGGGTGAAGTAAGGAATGGTGTTTTCGATTACAAATCCTACAACTCGTGGCTTTCTGGCAAAATCGAACAGAGTGGTTACTTCCTAAACAATTATAGCAGATCCTATTATTTGTCACAAATTCGTGCCTTTTGGTATAATTTTCACTTGCAAATTTCTTACAAAAGCATAATTTATGAGGTCCCGTACAATATTCGCACGCCAAAGTTGGCGCGTCGGCAACATGCAAAACATTTGGTTTGCTATAACCTGAACTACTAGTTGGCTTCACGTATGCATTGGGGGCTCTACTGTTTCGAGGCTCTATGAACTCCAGAGCTCGATAGCGACTAGTTAAAAACTCTTTAAATTGAGTAAAGGTGGGTAATTCGTCTGACGCAGAGTTACTTGCTACATTGAGCTCCCATTGCCTGCGTGATTCTGGATCCAACTTCAATGTCAACAAATGGATCACTAGAATGTCCCATGTAGAAACATTAATACCTAAGTTAGTCAGAGCGCTTAAGCAATCTTGCGATGTATCCATTAACTCTTTAAGAAACCAGGCTGATTCAGTAGTTGCATTTTTCTGACTCAAAAACCGTTTTAAAATACAATGGGACAAGTATTTTTTATTGTTGTACCTTTGCTCCAATTGATTCCAGCACTGAACGTAATTTTTTTTCTGACACAGGTATATTACGCAAAAGTTGCTCAGCCTCTCCTGTTAGATAACTCTTTAGGTACTGCATTTTTTGCACGTCATCTAATGAGTTATTGTTATGGATCATTGACATAAATAAATCTCTGAAAGTAGTCCACTCCTGGTATTTACCAGAGAAGCTGGGTATACTAATTTTGGGCAATTTTATTAAATTTGATTGAACATGAACTTTATCATTTATACCACTTGACTGACCAGATTCAGGAGTAGAAAACTTATCTAAACATTCTTTCAATTCACATACATAATCTGTGTATTCTTCTTCTGTTTTTTCATAAATCTCATTTTTACTGTAAACATGTGCCTTTAGCAATGCTCTATCAGTTGAACGCAATAATTCTTTGTGACCTTGTCTAAACTCAGCCCACAGCTGTTCTATAGACTCTAACCTAACTGTCACATAATGCTTGGTTATGCGTTCTTTCGGAGACTTCTTGAAATTCATTCGTGCTTTAAATATACGACTATTCAAGTCTTCTTGACAATTAATTAAGGCTTCCATGATGAAAACAATGGATATTCAATATTTTCAAAGATAGAATTGTCTGACAGACCTTTAAAATTTGGAACAATGTGCAGCACAAACTAAAAAAAAACACAAGTGATTGGAACAGAATTTAAAATTTTACAAGTGTTTTACACTCTGACAAAAAACGGGCATGGATTCCCCGTACCAACAGGTTTTTGCCTTAATATTCTAAGTTAGTATTAACTAAATTATTCTAAGTTAATTACCCATACAAATCTGTCATGCAAAATTTCTAAGTTAATATTTGTTGTAAAATCTTCTAAGTCGATGGAGCTGATGATGAAAAATTTCTAAGTCCAAATACACCGTATAATTCTTCTAAGTAAATGTCCTCTTGCACATAAAGCTCAAATTTCCGAAGAAAAAAGCACAAATTTAATAACTGTTCACAGAGTTGAAACTAGCTTGACACAAAACTTTAAAAGTACTCACAGTTCGATCTTCACTCACTCTGATGCCAAAATACCACTTCCTGATGATTGTAACTTAACACTTCGCCGAATCCTTTGATGGTCACTGCTTGATTCTTGCTCGTCGTCAATAGATGGCGCTGTTCTTGAATAGCCGTTGATCACCGCTATTGACGTTGTACTCGTGTTGCCACTTCTCGCCACCAGATGGCGCTAACAACATCAGTTGACTGCAAAAAAATCTTTCCGGCTTCTACGAACAGCGATCCACTGCTACTTCGCACGGGGTGAAGTTACATGAACTACCAAAAACGCCAATTCCAACTGGCCTCCGGCTCGAATGGACCATGTACAAAACTGCACCAAAGTCTCGAGGGGAGCGAGGAATAAAACACCGAAATAATTAATTTACTGATGTATATTAATCCTCCACACAAATTCTCACAAATAATATAAAATACCGATAGTGTCTGTTCATTCAGGCAAACAAGCGTTAGCTAGTTTTTGGATGGTACAGCGCCATCTAGCGACTACTTTGGAACTATCAATATTATCGACTTAAATCTAACGTTTGAACAAAGGGCGCGACGGATAACATAATGTTTATAAAGATTAGATACATCGTCCAATGCGATATTTTAATCTGTATTTATTTCTTATTAAATGATAGATCGATTTTAATGTTTTTCTTAATATTCCGGCCTTATCAAATATCTATGGATAATAATTTATCGACGTAGCCTCCTCTCTAGTGCCCCATCATATGGTAGCGCTTTAGCCAATCACAGCGTGGCAAAGGCCCGACCTCGGAGACACCGAGACTCATTACAATTTCGCTTCCTTACAAATCTCTCTCTTTCATATATCTATGGAAATGGAATATCATAACACTATTCAGGCCTAGGCCTGCAAAGTTACTTTTTTTTTTAATTTCGACAAAAAGTAATAATGACAATGTTTGTAATTTTATTTTTAAATATCTTTGTATGTTTGTGAAAAGCACTATACATGCCTCGGCGTAAAAACGGATTCCCGGCCTCGTTACCTATACCAACTTGGCCGGAAATCCTTATTTTCCCGGCCTCTGATGTAATGTACTATTATTGCACTACCGAAACTGTTAGCTGTCATTTGTGTCTATGGCAAATTCCGTTATTGTATAGGCACAAGCTCTAATAAAAACAAGTGTTTTTGTTTTCGCTTTGGTCCTATTTCTTTCTCATCACAATCCATCTTAAATTGACCACTACTATCTTAGTTACATCCCGTATAGCTGTTTTGGTTAAAGGTTCTCCAATATAAATTACAAACGCGTTCCCTCTAATAAATATTTGTCCCACAGGTGGAAGTAACTCAAGAAGACTTACTAGAAGCCATGCAGTCTCTGGTCGCGGCCGGAGCCCGCACCAGTCCTCTACCAGCGAAGCGGTTGCCACCACACGCAGCACCGCTCTTACAAGCGCAGATACAAGCCGCAGGAGAACTATTGGACAACGTGTTTGTTCATGAGAAGAGGTAAGGCACTGTCCGTCACAGAAGCTGAGTATATGCCCGCACCAGTTCTCTAACAGAGAAGCGGTTGCCACCACACGCGGCACCGCTCTTACAAGCGCAGATACAGGCCGCAGGGGAACTCTTGGACAACGTGTTTGTTCATGAGAAGAGGTAAGGAAGTATCCGCCACAGAAGCTGAGTATATGCCCGCACCAGTCCTCTACCAGCGAAGCGGTTACCACCACACGCAGCACCGCTCTTACAAGCGCAGATACAGGCCGCAGGAGAACTGTTAGACAACGTGTTTGTTCACGAGAAGAGGTAAGGCACTATCCGCCATAAAAGCTGAGTACATGACAACACCAGTCCTCTACCAGCGAAGCGGTTGCCACCACACGCAGCACCGCTCTTACAAGCGCAGATACAGGCCGCAGGAGAACTCTTGGACAACGTATTTGTTCATGAGAAGAGGTAAGGCACTGTCCGCCAAGGAAGCTGAGTACATGACAGCACCAGTCCTCTACCAGCGAAGCGGTTGCCACCACACGCGGCACCGCTCTTAAAAGCGCAGATACAGGCCGCAGGAGAACTTTTGGACAACGTGTTTGTTCATGAGAAGAGGTAAGCAACTATCTACCACAGAAGCTGAGTATATGCCCGCACCAGTCCTCTACCAGCGAAGCGGTTGCCACACGCAGCACCGCTCTTACAAGCGCAGATACAGACAGCAGGAGAACTGTTGGAGAACGTGTTTGTTCATGAGAAGAGGTAAGGCACTATCCGCCACCGAAGCTGAGTATATGCCCGCACCAGTCCTCTACCATCGAAGCGGTTGCCACCACACGCAGCACCGCTCTTACAAGCGCAGATACAGGCCGCAGGAGAACTATTGGACAACGTGTTTGTTCATGAGAAGAGGTAAGGCACTATCCGCCACAGAAGCTGAGTATATGCCCGCACCAGTCCTCTACCAGCAAAGCGGTTGCCACCACACGCGGCGCCGCTCTTACAAGCGCAGATACAGGCCGCAGGAGAACTCTTGGACAACGTATTTGTTCATGAGAAGAGGTAAGGCACTGTCCGCCACAGAAGCTGAGTATATGCCCGCACCAGTTCTCTAACAGAGAAGCGGTTGCCACCATACGCAGCACCGCTCTTACAAGCGCAGATACAGGCCGCAGGAGAACTATTGGACAACGTGTTTGTTCATGAGAAGAGGTAAGGCGCTATCCTCCACAGAAGCTGAGTACATGCCCGCACTTGTCCTCTACCAGCGAAGCGGTTGCCACCACACGCGGTTCTACTCTTACAAACGCAGATACAGGCCGCAGGAGAACTTTTGGAGAACGTATTTGTTCATGAGAAAAGGTAAGGCACTGTCCGCTACACAAGCTGAGTATATGCCCGCACTTGAAAAAATTAAAAAAGAAGATAAATTTCATATTTTTGTTAATAAATTAAAGTAACTAAAACATACTATTCTGTGAATGAATACTTAAATGACCAACTGTTAGAGTGATACCCTGTGAAAAAACAAAAATTGAATTAGTATAAGTTACTTTTAAGATTTGCCAATATTTCCATGCCCTTACGGGGCTCATGTATGATACTTTTATATTGTAAGATCCTATGTACTACATGAAAGAAATAAATTACTTGATTACTTGATTACACTTGTCCTCTACCGGCGAAGCGGTTACCATACCACCATACGCAGCACCGCTTTTACAAGCGCAAATACAGGCGCCAGAAGAACTGTTGGATATGGTGTCCATCCTCCTCAACCATGGCCCCACAGATGCACCGATGCGCTTCACACACCTTGCACCCTAACCGCAAAGCGACGGCAATTCTCATGGAATCGTTGTCCAATAAAGTGCCCAACGACGCGGAAGGCAGCGCTCCTCGACGCAGCCTTGAGACGCGCCAAGTTCCTACCGCACCCTCCAAACAACTGACAATAGGTCCTCTTGCATAAAATATCGTCCCACCCCCTCTGAACGGTAGGCTTGTCTGGTCGCTCATCGCCATTGCACAACAAACGGTACCTGAGTAACGCCACCATCAACTGATAAAATTCGAGCGACGAAACCCAAAACACCATGAGCAACCACCACCGCTACCACAACGCTACCACCTCGACCTCCAATATACAGTACCGGCCAATAATATATCACATTCAGATTTATTCAGTAGAACTTTTGTTTATATTTGCAAGTGGTTTCCACACTTTCCACCTTACGAATTTAACTAGTATAGGCATAGGCCTTTGTGCTAGCGATGAAAAAACTTGGCATCATATAGTCGTTTTTTCATGAAGATTTTTTGTGTACAGCATGGATTTGGTAGTAAAATAATTTTTTTATACTACAGCTTTTTAGCTATATGCTGTGTCTCCCATTGTTATTCACAATACTTAATTGCAATATTTATCATTAATTTCTGCAAAGGTACCAAAATAATATGCTATCTACATGCGAACATGTCCCGCTTACTCTATACACGCTCATACAAAAAGTCACGAATGTGATATATTATTGGCCGGTACTGTATTATTATACCAATTTACTCAAACATGCAATGAAATGTTGTTATTATGTTCGTCATAATAGGCTTTACAATATGACATTGCAGGCGGATAACCTCGAGATAATAGTAAAGGATTTTCATACGAATTTAACGGCCTAGGCCGTTAAGTAATATTTTTTTAAAACATGGCGTCGGTTTTCATGAGCAAGCTAAACAGCTAAATTCTGTTTTTTTTTATTGTCCATACCTACTCAGCCGGTAAGCCCATCTTTCCCGGCGTCTGCAGTAATGTACTATTATTATTTCTGTTCCTTCATTTAACCTTAATTGCCCACAGGGTCGGCGACGTCCCGCTATCTCCGAGCGTGCTGCTAATCAGCGGCGAATGCGCTGAGACATACATAGCGCCCGCATTGCTCGGGCAGCTGGAACATTGTACTGTCAAGGAACTTAGTATGAGCACACTGCACTCAGTACATGCGTTTACGCAGGAACAGGCGTTGATCACTGTGAGTATTGTTTATCGTGTAATCAGTACGTAAAACGCATTATTATCGATAAAATTATATCTGGTGGAAGTCCCTAGCAAAATTTTGTTCGTGCCACCGTGACTTCTGACTGGTAATGAGTCTGCTTCGTTGGCGCTAGAAAACTGGCATATTAAGGGTTGATTTGACCAAACTTTTATTCGAAGAATAACGCTTACTCTCGGATAGTAATATCAAAAATACATAGTAATTTGACACTAGTACGAGGGGCGGCTGAATAATAATCTACCTCACTATGAAATAAAAGACTGTAGTATACAGTTTTTTTTTTATTTTTCTATGTAGTCCCCTTCTAGTGTGATGCACTTATTACATCTGTCAAATAATGACATTAACCCATGAAAAAAAAAACTTTTGGTTTGTCGTCAAAAAAGTCAGTTACTGCAGCCTTCATTTCGTCGTCAGTTGAAAATCTTCTTCCTCGGAGGTCTTTTTTGAGATGTCTGAAGAGAAAATAGTCGCAGGGGGCTAGGTCTGGACTATACGGTGGGTGGTCAATGTTATCGAAGCCTATTTCTTTCATGGCAAGCTTTGTTGTCCGAGCAGTATGGATAGGTGCGTTATCGTGTAACAACAAAATTCCTTTGCTTAATTTCCCTCTTCTTTTTTCTTTTATTGTATCTCTTAACTGGTGTAGTAGGTTAGCATAATATTCAGCATTCATTGTCATTTTTTTAGGTAAATAGTCTATCATTAATATACCTTCCGTGTCCCAAAATACTGTAGCCATAAGTTTGCCCGCTGACGGACGGACTTTAAATTTCCTAGGAGGCTTTTCATCCTTAAACTTCCATTGTAAAGACTCTTGTTTACTTTCTGGGTCCCACTGTCTAATCCAGGTTTCATCACACGTTACCACCCTAGACATAATTTCTTCCTCTATCCCACGGCTCATTTCCAAAAACTCCTCACAACATTTGACCCGTCTGACCTTGTCAAAAGCCGTTAACATTCTGGGGACCCAACGTGCACTCACCTTTTACATGTTCAAATGCTCATGAATTATTTCGTTAACTCTTTCTTTACTGATGCCCACATCTCTAGCTATCTCCCACTGTTTCACTCGTCGGTCTTCTAAAATTATTTTCTTTACTTTGGCAACATTTTTCTCCGTAATAGCCGAAACTGGCCTACCGCTACGAGGGTCATCTTCCAGGCTTTCACGGCCAAATTTAAATTGCTTAGACCAGAATTTTACGGTGAATTCGGAAGGGCACGAATCACCAAACCACGTAACATATGCTCTCGAATCTGTGAGAGCGTATTTCCTTCTTTTGTTAGGAATTTGATCACTGCGCGCTGCTCAATTTTATTAATTTTAGTTTTTTCACCCGACATATTGTAATAATTCGAAAATCGTTCACAAATGAGACACCCGAAACAAAAGAATGTCACAAAATTTGAAAAAGGAATAACCAATAATTCGAATGCATTTCAGCCAGTAACATTTTCGTATTTTTTTTTGATCAAGTAGATTTTATTTCAACCAGCCCTCGTATCTGACAAAGCTTTATTCTTCGGATAAAAGTTTGGTAAAACGCATCCTATCTATCTTATCTTATCTTATTGGTGGGGCCCTTACGGATACACTTCGACCCATTGGGATATTTTGTGTAATTGCTCCCTGTTTCGCCTACCCCAGGGATTGTTCTATCAACTCAATATGTTTGAGGCATCCTAAGACATGGAATTTTCACTCTTCAAAGTGGGCGCTTTACCAATTTTTAATCATGTTTACCGTTTCAGCTGTTCTCCGAATGCCGCCGCGCGGATCGCGGCTGCGTGCTCTTCGTGCGAGACTGTATCGGCGTGTGGTCCATGCTGGGGGCTACAGGAGCCGCCTTGTTCTCCCAACTGTGGCGGACCCGGGCCGCCGGCGACGCCCTGCTGCTCGCCACCTGCGCTGTGCCGCCGCACGAGCTGCCAAGAGAGGTATAGCCGCGTGCAATGATATATAAGTAAAGATACGTTATACTCTAACAAAATGAGCGAAATAAATACTTCACATCATACACCTACGATTTATTGACAGTTGACATACACCTATCTTCATACTTCAAAATGCGTAAAAGAGATGGCAAAATACATATACTCGTATTTAAAAAATAAAAAAGAGACAACTAGCATTTGACAATTGCGCGTGCATTCTTAAGGTTGTTATTGATAAACATTGTTTTATCTCTGTTACTCTTGATCTTAAACAGCATAAGCTTGTCTTTTTCTCGAAGTCTTTCAAAAACGTCAAAATGGCGTCCTATTTATTTTCAATAAATAGTAAAATTGAAAAAAATATATAATTCCGTTTAATTGCGCATGATTTTTGATGTTAAGGGCATTTTTGCATTTTATTTCGTAGTTTTCACTATTGTATAACATAAAATGACATTTTAGGGCGCAGTTCATGTGATTTGCGAGAACTCGGCAGTGGTACACACCTCACGGTGGTCTGAGTAAAACTAAGAGCGATTGTTAGAATTATCACAATCTGCGCGCTTCAATTTTAGAGCCTGTGTAACATATCTTTACTTATTATATCATTGGCCGCGTGAGGCAGCTGGCCTGGTCACGTGCGAGACTGTATCGGCGTGTGGTCCATGCTGGGGGCTACAGGAGCCGCCTTGTTCTCCCAACTGCTCGCCACCTGCGCTGTGCCGCCGCACGAGCTGCCAAGAGAGGTATAGCCGCGTGAGGCAGCTGGCCTGGTCACGTGCGAGACTGTATCGGCGTGTGGTCCATGCTGGGGGCTACAGGAGCCGCCTTGTTCTCCCAACTGTGGCCACCTGCGCTGTGCCGCCGCACGAGCTGCCAAGAGAGGTATAGCCGCGTGAGGCAGCTGCCCTGGTCACGTGCGAGACTGTATCGGCGTGTGGTCCATGCTGGGGGCTACAGGAGCCGCCTTGTTCTCCCAACTGTGGCCACCTGCGCTGTGCCGCCGCACGAGCTGCCAAGAGAGGTATAGCCGCGTGAGGCAGCTGGCCTGGTCACGTGCGAGACTGTATCGGCGTGTGGTCCATGCTGGGGGCTACAGGAGCCGCCTTGTTCTCCCAACTGTGGCCACCTGCGCTGTGCCGCCGCACGAGCTGCCAAGAGAGGTATAGCCGCGTGAGGCAGCTGCCCTGGTCACGTGCGAGACTGTATCGGCGTGTGGTCCATGCTGGGGGCTACAGGAGCCGCCTTGTTCTCCCAACTGTGGCCACCTGCGCTGTGCCGCCGCACGAGCTGCCAAGAGAGGTATAGCCGCGTGAGGCAGCTGCCCTGGTCACGTGCGAGACTGTATCGGCGTGTGGTCCATGCTGGGGGCTACAGGAGCCGCCTTGTTCTCCCAACTGTGGCCACCTGCGCTGTGCCGCCGCACGAGCTGCCAAGAGAGGTATAGCCGCGTGAGGCAGCTGCCCTGGTCACGTGCGAGACTGTATCGGCGTGTGGTCCATGCTGGGGGCTACAGGAGCCGCCTTGTTCTCCCAACTGTGGCCACCTGCGCTGTGCCGCCGCACGAGCTGCCAAGAGAGGTATAGCCGCGTGAGGCAGCTGCCCTGGTCACGTGCGAGACTGTATCGGCGTGTGGTCCATGCTGGGGGCTACAGGAGCCGCCTTGTTCTCCCAACTGTGGCCACCTGCGCTGTGCCGCCGCATGAGCTGCCAAGAGAGGTATAGCCGCGTGAGGCAGCTGCCCTGGTCACGTGCGAGACTGTATCGGCGTGTGGTCCATGCTGGGGGCTACAGGAGCCGCCTTGTTCTCCCAACTGCTCGCCACCTGCGCTGTGCCGCCGCACGAGCTGCCAAGAGAGGTATAGCCGCGTGAGGCAGCTGTCTGGTCACGTGCGAGACTGTATCGGCGTGTGGTCCATGCTGGGGGCTACAGGAGCCGCCTTGTTCTCCCAACTGTGGCCACCTGCGCTGTGCCGCCGTACGAGCTGCCAAGAGAGGTATAGCCGCGTGAGGCAGCTGGCCCGGTCACGTGCGAGACTGTATCGGCGTGTGGTCCATGCTGGGGGCTACAGGAGCCGCCTTGTTCTCCCAACTGTGCCGCCGCATGAGCTGCCAAGAGAGGTATAGCCGCGTGAGGCAGCTGCCCTGGTCACGTGCGAGACTGTATCGGCGTGTGGTCCATGCTGGGGGCTACAGGAGCCGCCTTGTTCTCCCAACTGTGGCCACCTGCGCTGTGCCGCCGCACGAGCTGCCAAGAGAGGTATAGCCGCGTGAGGCAGCTGCCCTGGTCACGTGCGAGACTGTATCGGCGTGTGGTCCATGCTGGGGGCTACAGGAGCCGCCTTGTTCTCCCAACTGTGGCCACCTGCGCTGTGCCGCCGCACGAGCTGCCAAGAGAGGTATAGCCGCGTGAGGCAGCTGCCCTGGTCACGTGCGAGACTGTATCGGCGTGTGGTCCATGCTGGGGGCTACAGGAGCCGCCTTGTTCTCCCAACTGTGGCCACCTGCGCTGTGCCGCCGCACGAGCTGCCAAGAGAGGTATAGCCGCGTGAGGCAGCTGCCCTGGTCACGTGCGAGACTGTATCGGCGTGTGGTCCATGCTGGGGGCTACAGGAGCCGCCTTGTTCTCCCAACTGTGGCCACCTGCGCTGTGCCGCCGCACGAGCTGCCAAGAGAGGTATAGCCGCGTGAGGCAGCTGCCCTGGTCACGTGCGAGACTGTATCGGCGTGTGGTCCATGCTGGGGGCTACAGGAGCCGCCTTGTTCTCCCAACTGTGGCCACCTGCGCTGTGCCGCCGCACGAGCTGCCAAGAGAGGTATAGCCGCGTGAGGCAGCTGCCCTGGTCACGTGCGAGACTGTATCGGCGTGTGGTCCATGCTGGGGGCTACAGGAGCCGCCTTGTTCTCCCAACTGCTCGCCACCTGCGCTGTGCCGCCGCACGAGCTGCCAAGAGAGGTATAGCCGCACTCGTGTTTTGCTGCCTCTTCATCATCATCAGCATCACTGCTGGACATAGGCCTCCCCCAGAAAGTTCCACAAAGATAGATCGTGAGCTGTCCGCATCCATTGGACACCCGCGACCTTTACAAGGTCGTCGCTCCATCTTGTGGAGGGCCTTCCCACGCTGCGCCGTCCAGTGCGTGGTCGCCATTCGAGAACACGCCGACCCCACCGGTCATCGGTCCTCCGGACAATATGGCCAACCCACTGCCACTTCAACCTAGCGATTCTTCGGGCTATGTCAGTCACTTTCGAGTGTTATTTTAATGTCAACCTAATTCTGTGCCATTCCAAATCTAGCGTAATCAATGTTGTTGTTACTCGTCCTTTCATATCGGCAATAATCGCGGGACGACAATGACGATATCGAGCAGCTCAAGCGCTCTTTGGAGAATCACTCGGTTGCACCAACTACACAGATCGACAGATCGTTCAACAATTGTGACTTGACCAGCCTTTTTCCGAATTCTCGCCTAATAGAATCCTCCATACTTCAATCCCAGACGATTCCAAAACGCCCAACAATAAAATCATGAAGCGCACTCCTTGTTAAGTATGATCGCCTGGTACCTGGATGCTTAGCCAAGTTGCCAATCGCTAGCGCTTGGTAGCGTATCGTAGTTTTCCCTCTCTGTCACACTTACATATTAGTGCGACAAAGACAATTAGCTGTCTTTCGCTTACGATTGACGTTTAAGCGCTAGCGATTGGCAACTTGGCTAAGCTCCCTGTTGACGGCTGACCTGCGAGTAGAGTTGCGCGGGGCGCGGCGGGCGCGCGGGGGGCAAGAAACTTCCGTTACAATATTTTTTTTAGTACAGGATGCTTAGCCAAGTAGCCAATCGCTTGCGCTTAATCGTCAATCGTAAACGAAAGGCAGCTATCTGTCTTTGTCACACTAATATGAAAGAGTGACAGAGAGGGAAAACTACGATACGCTACTAAGCGCTAGCGCTTGGCATCTTGGCTAAGCACCCAGATGGTGTCTTTTTTAGGCTCTAGTGCGAGAAGTGTGTCATTTTACGTCAGGTCCAGAACTTCGGAGGGCCATCTATACTAAAAAACGTCGTACGAGACACGTGCAAAAACGAAATTCGTAACTCGTGTCGATTTAAAACACTCCCTATCGGTCGTGTTTTAACACATCGCCACTCGTTTCGAATTTCATATTTTTCGCACTTGTGTCGTAATGTACTTTTTAGGCTCTAGTGCGAGATGTGTGTCATTTTACGTCAGGTCCAAAACTTCAAAGGGCCACCTGCACTAAAAAACGTCGTACGAGACACGTGCAAAAACGTGTTTTTCGCACTTGTGTCGTAATGTACTATTTTAGTGGTGCAATACTGATCAAATTTTATATTGTTAAAATGATTACAAAATATGTATTGTATCGGCAGTTACAAGACCTGTTCCCCGTCTACAAAGACTGCGTGTACTCGGTCCGGGAGCCGAGCGCGTCCGAAGTGATCGCGTTCCTGAAGCCGATCATCACCGAAGCGCCGTTAGAACCACCCGTCGTTGAGAACCATGAACCACCGCCTCCGCTGCCACGAGGTAAATGTTGTCATCATAAATTGTAGCCGCCGTAGGTGTCCTCGACGACTCGTATAAATAAAACTTCGATATGTAGAAGACTTGGTATAATCCAATAGGTACTTTGGTTTACAAAAGATAGTGCCAATATAACGGTTGAGTACAAGTGGATGGTATGGATGATGATGAAAGAGTGATTTGCAAGATTTGAAACTACGAGTATGAACGTTATTCTAAGTTAATTCTAATTGGCCGCGGGAAAGCGTATGTGGAGCGCTGCTATTGGAGCTTAGAAGAAGCTTCCGAATAGTAGGCGAGCCGAAGGTGCGTTTAGCTACTGCATGAATGTAATATTATATAAAAAAAGGTTGCGTTCGCAACATGAATGCCCTATCAACTTTTATCCCCTCGTCTGTGGTTGCTAAGGCCGTGGGTTTTCTGGCCGGCGACCGACGCGTGTCCGCCGCCGACGACGTTCGAATGTTTTGTTCGCAATTGTTTGAGGGTGGTTTCTCTGACACGTCGTCGGTTACCCGCTGCAGTTATAAAATTAGGATACACCAAAAATTGTATTCGTAACTTTCTTAGATGTCCGCGAAGAACGGCGTCACGTACCCGACATTCTCGTGGAATGCTTCTGTAGACGGCTGGTAGCTTGAGAATCACTGGTTTTTTTCAACCAAGCATTGTTGATCAAGACAAGTGTACGTTCATAAAATAAATCCATTGTTAGTTTTTACAATATACTTCAGTGTACACCAACACTCTTAGATTATGAATTCCTTAGTCACAAATTGTAAAACCCTATCTATCAATTGTTTCAATACCCTTTTATCTTGTTAATGCTCACCAATTAACCTTTTAAATTTGTACCATTTTTAGAAATTATTTTTTACCATTTCAACGCCGAATGTTGATTAATAATAGGGATGATGGCTGGCAAGTCAAATCAGTATCTTTTTTCGAACTGTCAAAACGATCACCTCTATGGAATTTTATATG
Organism: Thaumatotibia leucotreta; assembly: GCA_025490895.1. NCBI lineage: Eukaryota > Metazoa > Arthropoda > Insecta > Lepidoptera > Tortricidae > Thaumatotibia > Thaumatotibia leucotreta. The sequence continues at coordinate 12,796 of JALPQI010003675.1, read as the reverse complement.
AAATATACAAAAGTGACGCCACGTTTGAGTACTGCCAAATGACCTACTCTTTTAAGTTCTTTTCAATTTATTAAATAGAAGTTCTGTACAAAAATAGCTGCAATCTACATCTTAGTAATAATTTCTTCGTGTATTATGTCATCCCTATTATGCGCCGCTTACTATTGCACAATTTAAGTGAAATCGAACTTCTATTAGAGAAGCTGCTTCTAGCCGTGAGCGTCCATGGTACTAATTTCCGATGATATCATAAATAGCGTAACTATAAATAAATATGTTACCATACTAATTAGCCGTATTTCCAGCGCCCCCGCCCCCGCCGCCCCGAGAATCCGCCGAGCAGGTCGCGCGACGCAAGCGCAAGGAGGACTACAAACTACGCGAGCTCAGGATATTCCTGCGGGACATTTGCAGGAAGCTGGCCTCCAACAGACGCTTCTACAAGTTCACCAAACCCGTCGACTTGGAAGAGGTAGGATTGTGAAATGTTTTAATACTAATTGAGTTATAGCGCCCCCGCTACCCCGAGAATCCACCGAACAGGGTAAGCTAAGATGCCAATCACTAACTCTTTATCATCAATTGTGAACTAAAAGCTATGAACTGTTTTTGTAGCACTATTATTAGGGACAGATCAAAACTACGATACGCTACTGAGCGTTAGCCATTTGCAACTTGGCTAAGGCTAAGTACTCTGGTCGCGCGACGCAATCGCAAGGAGGACTACAAACTACGCGAGCTCAGGATATTCCTGCGGGACATTTGCAGGAAGCTGGCATCCAACCGCCGCTTCTACAAGTTCACCAAACCCGTCGACTTGGAAGAGGTAAGTCTGTTAAATAATATATACCGTAAAAATTTCTAGAACTACCCCGTTTCTTTCTGAACAGATTGTTGTTTTCGGATATGGAAGAAACTGGCTTGTAATCGACGCTTCTACAAGTTCACTAAACCCGTCGACTTGGAAGAGGGACTGTGAAATACTGGAATAATTGTAACTTGTAATGCAAGTGGAAGTCCCTTTTTAACACTATTAAATGGGTAAGGTATTCCGCTTATGTTACAAGTTACAAGCATTCGAGGAATAGGACTTTAATCACAAGACTACAAGCTTCGCGAGCTGCACATTTCTGAGGGATATAATTATGCAGAAAGCTGGCATCCCAACAGACGCTTCTACAAGTTCACTAAACCCGTCGACTTGGAAGAGGTAATTTGTTAAATATGATAATATTAATTGGGTACTAGATAACGCTCCTACTGCTGCCTTCGCGAGAGTCTGCCGGTCAGTATGCCTACCGCGAGCTTTAAAATCCGCAAATTTCGGGCTTCTGTCTCGGTCACTCTAATGACGCATTCGTTGGAATGACAGAGACGAATCGTCGAAATTTCGGAGTTCGTGGTAAGGCCGCTGGTCGCGCGACGCAAGCGCAAGGAGGACTACAAACTACGCGAGCTCAGGATATTCCTGCGGGACATTTGCAGGAAGTTGGCCTCCAACCGCCGCTTCTACAAGTTCACTAAACCTGTCGACTTGGAAGAGGTAATCCTGTGAATATATAGCATTGAAAATTTCCAAAATAAAACGGGTTTCTTTCTTTCGGAAGATGCTGGCTTGCAATCGACGCTTCTACAAATTCACCAAACCCGTCGAATTGGAAGAAATAGTCTGTTAAATATTATAATAGTAATTGGGTCATAGATAGCGCTCCTGCCTCCACGAGTCTGCTGCCAACATCGAATTATGCAAATTTAGGATTTGTCTCTGTCACTCCAACGGAGGCGTCATTAGAGTGCCAGAGATAGGTGCCCGAAAGAGTATTTCGAAGTTCGCATTAGGCGTACAGGTCGCGCGACGCAAGCGCAAGGAGGACTACAAACTACGCGAGCTCAGGATATTCCTGCGGGATATTTGCAGGAAGCTGGCCTCCAACCGCCGCTTCTACAAGTTCACTAAACCTGTCGACTTGGAAGAGGTATGTCTGTTAAATAATATATACCGTTGAAAATTTCTAGAACTACCCCGTTTCTTTCTAAACGAGTTATTGTTTTTGGATATGGAAGAAACTGGCTTGTAATCGGCGCTTCTACAAGTTCACTAAACCCGTCGACTTGGAAGAGGTAATTTGTTAAATATGATAATACTAATTGGGTAATAAATAGCGCCCCTGCTGCCGCCTCCGCGAGAGTGCCGATCAGTAGACCTACCACGAGCTATAAAATTCGCAAATTTCGGGCTCCTGTCTCAGTCACTCTAATGACGCATTCGTTGGAATGACAGAGCCGAATCGTCGAAATTTCGTAGTTCGCGGTAAGGCCGCTGGTCGCGCGACGCAAGCGCAAGGAGGACTACAAACTACGCGAGCTCAGGATATTCCTGCGGGACATTTGCAGGAAGCTGGCCTCCAACCGACGCTTCTACAAGTTCACTAAACCCGTCGACTTGGAAGAGGTAATCCTATTAATATATAGCATTGAAAATTTCCAGAATTACCCCGTTTCTTTCTTTCTCTCCGAAGATGCTGGCTTGCAATCGGCGCTTCTACAACTTCACCAAACCCGTCGACTTGGAAGAAATAGTCTGTTAGATATTATAATAGTCATTGGGTCATAGATAGCGCTCCCGCCTCCGCGAGTCTGCCGAGCAGTAGGTCTGCCGCCAACATCGAAATTATGCAAATTTAGGATTTATCTCTGTCACTCCAACGGACGCGTCATTAGAGTGCCAGAGATAGGTGCCCGAAAGCGTATTTCGAAGTTCGCATTAGGCGTACAGGTCGCGCGACGCAAGCGCAGGGAGGACTACAAACTACGCGAGCTCAGGATATTCCTGCGGGACATTTGCAGGAAGCTGGCCTCCAACCGCCGCTTCTACAAGTTCACTAAACCTGTCGACTTGGAAGAGGTAAGTCTGTGAATATATAGCATTGAAACTTTCCAGAATTACCCCGTTTCTTTCTTTGTCTCGGAAGATGCTGGCTTGCAATCGACGCTTCTACAAATTCACCAAACCCGTTGACTTGGAAGGAATAATCTGTTAAATATTATAATAGTAATTGGGTCATAGATAGCGCTCCTGCCTCCACGAGTCTGCTGCCAACATCGAATTATGCAAATTTAGGATTTATCTCTGTCCCTCCAACGGAGGCGTCATTAGAGTGCCAGAGATAGGTGCCCGAACGCGTATTTCGAAGTTCGCATTAGGCGTACAGGTCGCGCGACGCAAGCGCAAGGAGGACTACAAACTACGCGAGCTCAGGATATTCCTGCGGGACATTTGCAGGAAGCTGGCCTCCAACCGACGCTTCTACAAGTTCACCAAACCCGTCGACTTGGAAGAGGTAAGTCTGTTAAATAATATATACCGTTGAAAATTTCTAGAACTATCGCGTTTAGAAAGAAAATTGTTGTTTTCGGATATGGAAGAAACTGGCTTGTAATCGGCGCTTCTACAAGTTCACTAAACCCGTCGATTTAGAAGAGGTAGGACTGGGAAATACTGGAATAATTGTAACTTTTAATGTAAGTGGAAGTCCCTTTTTAACATTATTAAATGCATAAGGTATTCCGCTTATGTTACAAGTTACAAGCATTCGAGGAATAGGACTTTAGTCACGAGACTACAAGCTTCGCGAGCTGCACATTTCTGAGGGATATATGCAGGAAGCTGGCCTCCAACCGCCGCTTCTACAAGTTCACTAAACCTGTCGACTTGGAAGAGGTAAGTCTGTTGAATATGATAATACTAATTGGGTAATAGATAGCGCCCCTGCTTCTGCCTTCGCGAGAGTCTGCCTACCGCGAACTTTAAAATTCGCAAATTTCGGGCTTCTGTCTCAATCACTCTAATGACGCATTCGTTGGGATGACAGAGACGAATCCTCGAAATTTCGGAGTTCGCGGTAAGGCCGCTGGTCGCGCGACGCAAGCGCAAGGAGGACTACAAACTACGCGAGCTCAGGATATTCCTGCGGGACATTTGCAGGAAGCTGGCCTCCAACCGACGCTTCTACAAGTTCACTAAACCTGTCGACTTGGAAGAGGTAAGTCTGTTAAATAATATATACCATTGAAAATTTCTAGAACTATCGCGTTTAGAAAGAAATTTGTTGTTTTCGGATATGGAAGAAACTGGCGCTTCCACAAGTTCACTAAACCCGTCGACTTGGAAGGGGTAGGACTGTGAAATACTGGAATAATTGTAACTTGTAATGTAAGTGGAAGTCCCTTTTTAACACAATTAAATGGATAAGGTATTCCGCTTATGTTACAAGTTCTGCCGATCAGTAGACCTACCGCGAGCTTTAAAATTCCCAAATTTCGGGCATCTGTCTCAGTCACTCTAATGACGCATTCGTTGAAATGACAGAGACGAATCCTCGAAATTTCGGAGTTCGCGGCAACGCCGCTGGTCGCGCGACGCAAGCGCAAGGAGGACTACAAACTACGCGAGCTCAGGATATTCCTGCGGGACATTTGCAGGAAGCTGGCCTCCAACCGCCGCTTCTACAAGTTCACTAAACCTGTCGACTTGGAAGAGAGTCTGTGAAATATTGTAATGCTAATTGGTTCATAGATAGTGCTCCCGCTTCCACGAGAATCCGCCGACCAAGGTAAGCTAAGATGCCAATCACTAACGCTCAATCGTCAATCGTAAACGATAGGCTACGAACTGACTCGTAGCACTAATAAGAAAGAGCGATAGAACGAAAACTACAATACGCTCGTTAGCCATTGGCAACTTGGCTAAGCACTCTGGTCGCGCGACACGATGTCACGGTGTTTAAAATGGAGTTTATTGAAGAACACAAGGTCTATTTTAAGAGTCGTGACAAGGTACGTTTCCACGTGTACTGACACATTTTAATAAATAAATTTAGTACTATGTGTACGTTGGCCGCGTGGTGACGGCAGTAAGAATACATTTGTCACCACCCCAACTCCTCCTGCGGGTGTCGTAAGAGTCGACTAAGAGATTGAAGTGTCACTTACCATTATTTAATAAAAGATTGATGATGGGCAGCAGCGTCATCATAGTGGACACATTACTGCGACCGCCAATCCGCTTGCCCAGCGTGGCGATTATGGGCATTTACCTCCTAATGCGACTATACGCATAGTTAATAGGAGAGGCCTACGTCCAGCAGTGGACTATCATAGGATGATGATGATGATGACTACGTGTAAAGAATCCACTCCTTCCCAAAGTTCCATTTGTTATTTACGCTTACGCACCTATAAGCAAAATTGACCCTTGTAACCGTGATTCTTCTTTGCACGCCGTAGTTTAATGATAGAGCTGCCCTCGGGTTTTCATTGAGACAGACAATCAATAATATGAGCGATCACGGCGTGGTACGTATGACGTGACGGCAGCACTTTGACGTATGCCCGCCCGGTGGGCACACTGGCCGAATCTACGAACAAATAAAACATGGAAGCCGCACGCCATACTAAATTGCCTTTCAAAAACGGTCCTGAATTTTAGTTGACAAGTGTCACTCCCTGTTCCATTCATCACGGCAATGAATGTCAACCTATAAAAACATAAACCACCATTTATAAATAGTTGTGATTGGTCCATCAAAGTTTTGATTGGCGATATTCAATAAACATTTGTCAAAGATGTTGTGCCGAAATATGCGCGGTGTCACGAAAAGCGCTATGTCCTGCCCATCTTGGCACAATTGAACAATTGGTTTTGGGGGCATTTTGGAGCTGGCGTCAGGCGTCCATGTTTTATATGGTCGCAGGGCCGAATATACCTTAACCCTTAATAGAGTACTGCCAAAAATGTGGCAGGTCGTGCCGTTCGCGAATTATCCTCCACAGTCACCAAACCCGTTGTCGAAACAGCAATGTGTAAATCGTCTGCAATAGACGCAAAGGCCTGTGATGATAATAGAGTATCAGTCAGACCAAAATTTAATTCGCTTTGACATGTTTCAGTGACAGAATAAGTCTCAAAATGAGGTGGTAAATATATTACCATTGCCATATTAAGGGTTAACCGCGCAGTGAAATCCCCTGATCCATGAACTTCTGAAAAAATCATTGGACGACGATGATGATGAAACGCTTTAATTTGTTCCCAGGTAACCGACTACCTGGAAATAGTGAAGCAGCCCATGGATTTGGAGACCATGATGACCAAAGTGGACATGCACAAGTACAACTGCGCGAAAGAGTTTCTCGAAGACATCGACCTGATATGCGCTAACGCTCTGGAGTATAATCCGGACAGGTTAGTCTTTTATAATTAGTAATTACACTTGTACTTTTACTTAGGCCACTTTAGAACCTTGTTAACCTTTTGACAGCTCTGTTAAAGCATTCAATTTTGAACCTTGCGCATTAAATTGACTTGTTTTTGTTTTTTATATATGACGGCAAATATGTTGCCAATACCCGGGGTTAAAATGATAAGTTACTAAAATCTATTCATACTTACTTGTCTTCAACTGATAAACATTTTTCTACCCTCAAAATTTCCTGCCGTAAACAGCTGTGCATTTAAACCTTTCACAGACAATCACGAACCAAAATCGTTATAATAGCAGTTATGATTTTCATCTCTATTAATAGCGTGTTACAGCTGTTAAGTATTGTTTGTCCCTTTCAGTCTTATACAGGGTGTCCCATAAAGGACACGCCACAGTGACACTGGAGGTAGACCAAGTCAAGAGGTACCAAACCAACTTAACATGACCCCAGTAAAAGTGGCACGGTTTTTGAGTTATTGTCGATTTAAAGTTTTTCATGAATTTTGACCGTTTTTAACATTATCAGTGCCAATGTACACTCGGAAAGGAGTCAAGGTTAGTTTTTTTTTATGTGTACGGTATCTTGAATTGTTTATTAAGGTTACAAAAATGGTATTTTATCCAAAAACTTAGTAAAATTGAAAAAAAAACCAGTTTTATCTTCAATTAATTCGCAGCGAAACATAAATTCCGACTGGTCAAAGTCGTGAAAAAAAATTACTAGAAAAGTAATGAGAAAATATCGTCATACTATTGAACATTTTATGCAGATTTAAAAATGGTATGATACACGTGCCTTCCTGTAATAAAATTAGGAATAATTAGCATCTTTCGAATGCCCCATAAAAATAATATCATCTCGTCGGATACAGAAATAAATCACCTTTGATTGTTTGTGGAGTGCAAGAGATACTTACTTTCTTTTTTACCCGACTGACGAATAGGAAGAAAGTTTATTAAGGGCCAATTTTTCAATCGCCTAATAAATTATCTGCCAGAATAAAATATCTCCATCCTTTACGTCTCACTTAAAAATGACAATGACAGCTAACATTTATCTGACAGATATTGTTTATCTGGCGGATGAAAAATTGGCCCTAAGGATACCATTGAGTTCAAGGGAAATGAAATACAGGTTGAAATTTAATTGATTTATTTTACATTTTACAACAAGTGCTCGAATTGCTTTCCTCCGGCTCGTATGCATACTTGACACCGTATTTTAAAATTTCTACTTAATTTCCTTAAATTAATTTCCGATATGTTTCGTGCTGCTTCGAACACACGCCGTCGTAGCTCCTCTTGGGACCTTATTGGTTTGGAGTAAACTTTATCTTTTAAGCATCCCCTATAATATATATCTAGTGGGTTTAGATCTGGGGAACGCGGCGGCCATGCCACTGATCCTAATCGGCCGATCCATCTTCTTGGGAATATCTCTGACAGATGATTGCGGACATCGCGAGCGTAGTGTGCGGGGTAGCCATCCTGCTGGAACCACATCCTCATTCTGAGTGCGAGCGGTGTGTCTTCAAGCAAAACTGGCAGATCGTTTTGCAAGAACTGCAGATAGTTTTGCCCATTCAAAATGGCTGGTAACTCGACCGGTCCTATTATTTGGCCATTGAATATCCCAGTCCACAAATTAATTTTAAATTGATGTTGGGATCGGTCTTCTCTTTCCTCGTGTGGGTTTTCAAGCTGCCAGCTATGAATGTTGTGGAGATTGAGATAGCCGTCTCTTCTACATGTGGATTCGTCGCTCCACATGACTTCATTGAAAAAGTTTTCATTATCTCTCATTTTTTGCATCATTTGGCGGCAAAATTCAACTCGAGGGGCGTAATCTGTCGGAAGAAGAGTTTGGAATCGTTGAATATGGTACGGATGATATTTGTTACGTTTCAAAATTCTCTGTGCTGAGGACTTAGGTACGCCAGTTCTTCGTTCCATGTTTCGTACTGAAATTTCTGGCTCTCTCCGTACCATATTTAAAACTACGTCGTCGTCAATAGTCCGGGGTCTTCCTTCAGCATTAACTTGTCCTGGCATTCTGCCGTTGCGATATCCATTAACAACTCTCAAAATTACTTCGTGATTCGTGGCATGACGATTAGCATATCTTTCATTGTACAATCGTGCGGCCAATCTTGCATTGTATGAGATATTTCCTCGATTGGAGACACGCCTTGTTTCTCCATAAATCATGTGCATGTCACTGTACTCATGGTGGGTGTAATTGTTGTGATTTGCCATTGTAGTGAAGTAGTTTCAAAAGTAATCAGTGTCCGAGAAGAGTGCCGAGTCGTCGTTTCCGTTCCACAAGCCGTCCAGTCAAAAAGAAATCAGAGTCAAATTGAATGCCAAGTCGATTTGTTTAGGAACACAAAAACACGAAAGCAGAGGAGCAGAGAGAGCACAAGTGTTGCACGAAACGCAAGGTAACGAACTAATTAAGTTTAGTATTCCTGAATGCTTACTATTTAGAGATAACGATGACCAGATGTCAAGCTTGTCCCACTCCTACTGTTTTCGAAGAGAGCACTGGGAAGTGCAACAAAACTACGATGACTCTACGATGATGATTTGCCATCTCTTTCTTTTAGACATTCCGCAAACAGTGAATTGGCGTTTTTTCTCTACCCAGGCTTAATCAGTCTGAAATATCTGACGGATTGCCGATTTCCTAGTTTAAACTTATTTTCATGGGGCGATCGAAAGATGCTAATTATTCCTAATTTTATTACAGGAAGGCACATGTATCATACTATTTTTAAATCTGCATAAAATGTTCAATAGTATGACGATATTTTCTCATTACTTTTCTAGTCATTTTTTTTCACGACAGGTGGTCAAAGACGGAATTTATGTTTCGCTGCGAATTAATTGAAGATAAACTGGTTTTTTTTTTAATTTTACTAAGTTTTTGGAAAAAATACCATTTTGGAACCTTAATCAACAATTCATGATACCGTACACATAAAAAAAACTAACCTTGACTCCTTTCCGAGTGCACACTGGCACTGATAATGTTAAAAACGGTCAAAATTCATGAAAAACTTTAAATCGACAATAACTCAAAAACCGTGCCACTTTTACTGGGGTCATGTTAAGTTGGTTTGGTACCTCTTGACTTGGTCTACCTCCAGTGTCACTGTGGCGTGTCCTTTATGGGACACCCTGTATACATATTGATAAGTGGTTACAATATGTAGTTACTATCCAGATTTCTAACTTATCCATTGGATTGCCAATATCGGACAAATTGTTCGATTCAGTGTGTCTATTTTTAGCCTTATAGACCCTACACATTTTTGTGCTGCTTCATCACATCAACATATTCCTGGACTTAGAAAGACATTTCAATGTGATTTGTTTTATCATTTTCATTGTATTATTCTAAGGAAAGAACGCTTGTATTTTTGTCACATTCACTTACAATTAAACAATTTTTTACAAGCTTTTATCTTGTTTTTCCTGTCCTAATGTTTGGCAAAGTCGTTCATCAAAATTTGTCAGCTAAATTTGACCGACTGCCCAGTTACCGACTGAGCTAAAATTTTGTATAAAATAGTAAGTGAGTCAGGGAGCTGGTCTGATGATGAAGTCTGAAGGTGGACATAAGAACTTGGGAACGAAGCAATGTAACTACCAAGTTGGACCTTGTTAGACTTATCGTAATGTGTACGAGATGAAATTAAAAAAGAAAGAGTGTGCAATAAAAGCTTGTATAGAATTGTAATTTTTGTTAAAACTTTTTATCATTTTACTTTAATCTGTGTTCACGTATTTCTTCTGTCCCCACAATGCCTTGCCGCGCCAAAGGGCTAGAGGGATGTATAGGTATGACGTACTTGATAAAGTAGACTTTTGTATCAATTATATGTACACGTTTATGAGGACATATTTATGTATGTACATCCTCTAACCTTTTGTAACATGAAGGACTGCCATCTTGAAATTCTTGAGTTGCTGCACTGGAGACTGAAAGAGCAAAACTTCTTCTATTTAGATCTATGATGGTTCCGACTAGTTCCGAGTTTATCGTTTGTCGTCGTTACGGTCACGTTTTAACAAGTATGCGTGCAAAAATTATGCGTAGCACGAGGAACTGTAAAACGCGGAACTATAATAAGCCTAAGTCTACTCCATTATCGTATTTTGTGTCGTGCTTTCCGTGACGAAGCGTCAAACGGATCAAATGATCGTCACCATCATTTACAAGTAAAACTTTATATAAAATAAGATATTTCTTACTCATGTAAGTAAAGATGGCAACCCTAGTAACGTGTTACCTAATAAAATCTATAAGTAGTTTAGTTATAGATTAAATTATGTATTTTATTGGCTTTCATTTAATAACAAAGATATTATAATAAAGATTTTCGCAAGAATAAAAACGGACGGTTTAGACTGTGGACAGCACTGCTTTCCACCCGGTCATCTTGGTGCTATCTGTAATAGGTGCAGGTCGATGTATGTGTGCTTTGCCATATTTCGTGAATTATCGCCGGAAAACCATCAAGGTGACCTTAGGAAACTGCGTTACCGACTGTCTAAAACGCGCTTAAAATTTGTATTTGGGCATCAGTACAGCCTATGTATCCTTAGTTGTCTTATTTCATAAACAACTTTATAACTACCAAATACACTTTTCTGCTCTATAATTGCCATGTTTCCCTAAACCAAGATGTTTTAATGCGTATTTTAGTGAAATTATTATTTCCTATAAAGGAATACAGTTAACGTCAGAAATCTTTTAGGTAAGAAAGTTGTTTATTAGATAAGGCAACTAAATACATTTTCCTACTCCCGTTCAACATCGAACCTTACTCCCAACAGAACGTCATCAGACAAGCAGATCCGTCACGAAGCGTGCTCTCTCCGGGACCACGCGCACGCACTTATCGATGTTGAAATGGACAGTGATTTCGAGCTAGAATGTCAGGATATTGCGAGAAGGAGGCAGGATGAAGGGACGGCGGCAGACACTGACCTGCCGGACTTTATATACACGGCTTCTAATCTTCGTAAGTATACATTTTCCCGTTCACCATTGAACCTTACGTGCAGGGTAATAACATGAGATAAACAGATCCCTCGCGAAGTGACCACGCTCACTTATCGATGTTGAAATGGACAGCGATTTCGAGCTAGAATGTCAGGATATTGCTAGTAGGAGGCAGGACGAAGGGACGGCGGCAGACAGTGACCTTCCGGACTTTATATACACGGCTTCTAATCTTCGTAAGTATTTTCTTTTTTCTGTTCAAATTGAACCTTACCCTACACTCTAGAACAACATGAGATAAACAGATTCGTCGCGAAGTGACCACGCTCACTCATCGATGTTGAAATTGACAGCGATTTAGAGCTAGAATATCAGGATATTGCGAGGAGGAGGCAGGATGAAGGGCCGGCGGCAGACACTGACCTGCCGGATTTTATATACACGGCTTCTAATCTTCGTAAGTATACATTTTCCCGTTCAAGATTGAACCTTACGTATAGGGTAATAACATGAGATAAACAGATCCCTCGCGAAGTGATCACGCTCACTAAGTTTAAATGGACAGTGATTTCGAGCTAGAATGTCAGGATATTGCGAGGAGGAGACAGGATGAAGGGACGGCGGCAGACACTGACCTGCCGGACTTTATATACACGGCTTCTAATCTTCGTAAGTATTTTCTTTTTTCCGTTCAAATTGAACCTTACCCTACACTCTAGAACAACATGAGATAAACAGATCCATCGTGAAGTGACCACGCTCATTCATCGATGTTGAAATGGACATCGATTTCGAGCTGGAGTGTGAAGATATTGCAAGGAGGAGGCAGGATGAAGGGACGGCGGCAGACACTGATCTGCCGGACTTTATATATACCGCTTCTAATCTTCGTAAGTTTACATTTTTCCGTTCAACATTGAACCTTATCCTACGCTTTAGAACAACATGAGATAAACAGATAAGAGCAGATCCGTCGTGAAGTGACCACGCTCACGTATCGATGTTGAAATGGACAGCGATTTCGAGTTGGAGTGTCGGGATATTGCGAGGAGGAGGCAGGTGGAGGGACGGCGGCAGACACTGACCTGCCAGACTTTATATACACGGCTTCTAATCTTCGTAAGTATTTTCTTTTTTCTGTTCAAATTGAACCTTACCCTACACTCTAGAACAACATGAGGTAAACAGATCCATCGTGAAGTGACCACGCTCACTTATCGATGTTGAAATGGACAGCGATTTCGAGCTAGAATGTCAGGATATTGCGAGGAGGAGGCAGGATGAAGGGACGGCGGCAGACACTGACCTGCCAGACTTTATATACACGGCTTCTAATCTTCGTAAGTATTCGAAAATGTTTTCCCGTGTAACATTGAACCTTGCCCTGCATCCTAGAACAGCATGAGATAAACCGATCCGGACAGCGATTGTGAGATTTGTGAGCAGTGCCAGGATATCGCCTGGTACTGGCTAGCTTATTTAAATAAAAGAACCGATAAGTTCCGAGGGTCTTCAATTGTCT